>JANHFX010002384.1:340-19102 GCA_027560015.1 Chloroceryle amazona
CAGCACACCACTGTCTGTTGTTGCACTGCACTGGAGAGCACAGGACTCGCTCCCACGTCTGGAATGTGCAGGTGCACGGGGGGATCAGGCAGTCAGCCAGTCTGAGCCAGCTACTTGTCTGGAGAGTGATATCAGGAACCAAACAATGAAAGGACATCTCAAGGACAGGATGAGGGAGATGAAGATTGGTGAAGTAATGATCACCAGAGGTGCCCCAAGATACCCATGCATGTGCAACAGGGGGGATGACCGCCTCTGTGGGTGGAAAAATACTGTTCAGCCTCTGTGCATGTGCTGGCCATGCCTGCACTGACACCAGAGCAGTCTCTACTTCCCCTTCAGGAGAGCTGTAAGTAGCCTGCTGCCATGGGGAGAGGAGAGTAATTCATTTTCAGAAGATCAACCTGATGCACATCTTGATCCAGGGGATGCCCTGCAGAAGGCATTGGGACCTACCGACTCCTCTCCCCAGCACTGCACTATGTGCTGTCCTCCTGCTTGGCAGTTCACCTACCACCTTGGGGTCTGTATGTATATTGGGATGTTAGGTAATTAGTTGGGTTTCCTTGAATAATATTGGGTTTTGCTTATTAATTTTGTGTGTGAGGGCTTGAATAAAATTCTTTTTGCTTATTAGCTGTGTGTGTGAGAGCCGTCCTTTGTGAACCGGGTATCCTTCATGAACCTGGGGCAGTTTTATACAAGAGTTCACAACTGAGAAAATAGTTTTGCTTCAAAACTTGGGTATATCAAAGAAATCTGCATTAAGAATATGTTTCTTGTACTAAGGAAGCTGGCGGGAAAAAGATGCTCTGTTCAGCAGCCATCACCATAAAATGATATAAATGCAACTACATTGCCAAGGGACCTCAGTTTGCCAATTGAAGAAGGCAAGTACATTTTCTGCTTACAGTATATAAAAGATCCTAAGCACTTACTTGAGCTTCCTCATTTTTTTGAGCTGTAATTGTTATTCTTTATATTGTGAGTGAAGGATGGTTTTATTCCATGGCTTTTCTGAGCTTTGCCATATCCTTTTTGACATCAGTGAAAAGGAAATAGAAGACACATCTGCAATGACAGTGGACAATTGGAAAAGCCTCCATAGGAGCCATCAAGCAACTGATTGCCCATTTACATAATCAAAAGAGGTTCAGTGTCATATAGCTAGTTGCTACCTCTGCTTTGCAAACCAGAGTGCACAGTATCTTCAGCTCTTGCTACTACTACTCCTAAAGAAAATGGTCAGCCTGAGCCAGCACTTCACCAAATTGTATCTGAACCATAAGATTAATTACTCCATCCTTTATTACCCAATCGCTGACCCAGACAGCTCCTGTTTCTACTGCTGCATTTCAAAATCATAAGTATATTGTGGATGCCATTGAATCACAACTTATCATCAGCAACATAGGCAAAGGTCATAAACCATTTGATTGAAAGAGTAACTTAGGGCTTTTTTTCCCCCTTCTCTGATCATG
The DNA here is from genome assembly GCA_027560015.1 of Chloroceryle amazona. Taxonomy (NCBI): domain Eukaryota; kingdom Metazoa; phylum Chordata; class Aves; order Coraciiformes; family Cerylidae; genus Chloroceryle; species Chloroceryle amazona. The sequence continues at coordinate 1,822 of JANHFX010002384.1, forward strand.
AAGAACTGAGAAGGTTGTTGCTCGTTCACGTTGCTTTACGGTGAAAGGATTGCCTAGTTATTTAAGTTTTAAAGCAGCTGGAACTCTCAAAGACTAGAAATGGTATTCTGACATTACCTATGCATATACACACCACAGAGGCAGAGAAAGCGTTGAATTCCTCTCCTTTGCAGCTACAACAAAAGGAGACAGCTTAGTCAGTTCCTATATCCACATTACTGGCAAGATTTTGTCAAAGCAGAGAATATTCAGAAAAAAAAAAAAGCAACATGTTTAAGTGATCATTTACTAAGAAAGTTTTTAAAAGTCTAGTCTAGCTCAGTAGTAGCATAATGGAGACATCATAGCAGTTTGAGAATACTGAGTGGAGTATGTATTATCAAGGTTTTCTAGAATAAAATTAAAGAAAGACAATACATAGAATTAATATCCAGAAAGGAAACATGGGAAGACCAACCCATTGCTGTGTGGGCATTTTAGGAACTGAATCACTGGCATTTATATGCCACTCCCAGTAAGAGATGAGTGTATCGAGCCCTTAGGAGCATTCTACAGAAAGCCTGATACTCTCTGCTGTGGAAAGCGGCCAGTTTGATGGCAGGGAACACCAACTGGTTTTCTACCACTGATTTTTATGCCTGGTAACTTTCCTTCCAGTTCTGATGCGGGAAGAACTTTTGGCAACAAAAGGTATTCTGTATAAAACATAAGTTCCTATAAAATAAATTACAGGCTCTGTAATAAAAGAGAAAAGGCAATTATATACTTCCCTGGAAATAATTAATTAAGCTTTCTGCAGTGAAAAGTTTTGAAAGCACATAAAGCACACATTTTTACAGAAAATGTGAGTTTTCTCTGAAGAAATAGTAATCACTACGCATTTATGAATGTTTACATCATTGTCATTATTTTTGTTTTCATAATGATGCTTTATTTAAGGACAGTTTCTGTTTTGTGCATTATTTGTGCATAACAGCTGAGCTCCAGCTAAAAGAAAAAAAAATAAAATTACAACTGTACTAACTTTTCATTCTCCTTCCCATTGGCTTACTGCTTTCATTTTTCAACTCAGTTCTCTGAAGGTTTTCCTGCATCTAGCTTGTTAATTTTGAAACTGTAATCTTTCCAGCAAACTTGTCTCTCTCACCCATAGGTGGATACTGCTCACTACCTAATGATTTAGGAAACCAGCCTATAACAGGACAGATTCTTCGGGAGGATCCTGAGTGATTCCTGTGCATGTCCTATTCCTGAGTCACAAAGAATGACAGATAGGTGATATGGGGATGAGAGGGTGTTACTGGAGAGCTGCAGCCACCTGTGCCAGGTCTCTACAAATCTCACTTGCATGCCCAGCCTGTTCCACAAAAAAAGCTGCAGGAGCTGTTATTAGTCAACCCATGGAAAACAACTTAGACAGGCAAAGATATAGTATTAGTATTATTTATTCATGTCTAGATTCCCCAGCTAAAGGCCAGACTACATTTTGCCTACTGTTACGTACACACAGTGGTAAAATGGCATCTGTACTGAGGAGTCTACAAGCAAGACATACCAAAAATAGCAAGAGAAGAAGAGGCACATGCAGGGGCAATTTGCCTTTATCTGCAGAGCAAGACCAAGAAGACTACAAGCCAGGTCAGTACTGTGATTACTAGTTTATTATCTAAAATATAACTCGCTGTGACCTCACTTTTATTATTTTTTATTCACATGCCATATCTAAATAATCCACTTATAAAAATACTTAGAAATGTGTAAAGATTCATTTGTAATTATGTGCCTAGCCAAGGCATTATATTTATGCAAAGACCATGATTATATGAGGCTTGTATGTCAAAATTTGTATCTTTAATTCTAGACATAAATATGCATCTTCACATCCTCAAATTCTAGATTACAAGAAATTTATATCAGAGGGCATACGATTTTCTGTTCCTGTCATGGTTCAGACCCAGCCAGGAGCTGAACACCATGATCTGTCTAAGATGGCAAGTTGCAGTTCTGTGACTGAAAAGGGCTATTCCACCCTTTTCTTAACACCAGTCTGCTCAGCTTCATAACACCATGTATTGCTTGGGCTGTGGCAAGCATTCTGCACTTAAAAATAGCTGGAAACTCGTGTCAGTTCAAAAAATCCCAGCACAATGAAAATGGGTTGGAAACCATGGGTTGGAATGAGGAACTGCAAGAGATGAGCAATGGGTGGGACTATCCCTTTTGGTGGATGCTTTTTCTAACAAGACCTGAAAAAAGGTCATCCATAGCTTAAACATATTTTCAGTCTTGGCTTACTCAGAGAATAGTCTCAAAATTTTATTTTTTTATAGATATTTTTTACTTTGCCTGTGGATCTAATATCTCAGGTTATTTGTTTCTCAAAGAAGTTTTACAATCCCAGCTCATGAATCCATTCATAAGTCTGCTTAGAACGTATTGGCCAAAATTTAAGGTGCATCATAAGGTGCTTGTCTGCATGCCACATGGGAAGAGTATCAAACTGTAGGGCTTCACAGACTTCATGACTGCACTGTTTCAGAATGTCTTAAATGAAAAGTCTCATGGGACATGTTAATCAGGCCCTTCTCCAAGAAGGAGGCAGCTCTTCATTGTCTCTGGGACTTTGTATTTATTGTACATACCCCCAGCTGAAATTGATCTGGGCATCCTACTTAAGGCATTTTTGTAATGCTGCATGAAGAGCTCCATGAAGAGCTGCATGAAGAGCTCCATGATTGCTATTTTCAGGGATGTTTCACTCTTGGCAACAGAGCAGTTTCTCGGTTTATGAAGAGAGCACATGGAACTTGCACTTTCAGACATCAGGCTCATTTGGGCTAGAAATGTGGAAATGTGATATAGAATAAAAATTTCTGTAGAGTACAGTGGAAGCAGCTCTAGCCACCAGCACTACTAGGTGTGTCCTGTCCTGATGCTGCCATTTCTCCTGGCTGACTGATCTGAGACCTTTGGCCTTCCAGAGCCATGAGAGTCTGTGACTCTTCATAAACGTGAATTGTCTTTGCTTCTCTCCAAGTTATAATTACACCTCAGACCTTCTTTGTTTCAATAGGAGACTGCAGAGAAAGTCAGACCCCTTTCAGACTTGAAATATTATAGGAAGCATGTGATGTCCCATGCCATTTATGATGACTTGAATAAAGCTTGGAATAGTAACTTAAAATTCATTGCAAAAATGTGATGTCCTTTTATTAATGGCTCTCCATCAGGTGACACCAAGTCGCCTTCTCAGTCCCCCTCCTCAGCAGGACAGGGTAAGAAAATACCAAAACACTGCTGTGTTATCAACGGTGTTCTAGCTGCAATTACAGAGCACAACACTCTGAGGGCTGCTATGGGGAGAGGTAACTCCATCCCAGACAGACCCAATGCATCTTTGTGGCTGTATACATTCAAAAGCCAATTTTGATTTTACCAAATGTCAGGCTGTTCAATCTGCTGAAATTGATTAATTCTACAGACAGATTGCAAGTATATATTTTAAGTATAGGCCTGGGAAGATCCTGGGCTTTGTTTCCAGATTTGATAGGCAGGTAATCTGTTTGCTGATTGACTTGACATGCCAGTACTTCCAAAAGCTTAACATAATATCTCCACAATGAGGCAATTCTATAGTCTACTTTCCAGTAACTTTTGCAGTGATCAAATGATTGTTTGAAAGGATCTCCAAAACTGTGTAGAAGTGGGAACAAATGTAGCCAAAATATTCATTTACATTTTTTGAATGCTTATGGAAATTATTTGCTTTTGGTTTTTTAATTCTAATGGCCAATATAACAAGAAATATTGATACAATAATTGAGTGGACATTTCTGTGTAAAACACCACAAGCCTAAGGCAAAGACTGCTTCAGTATTAAGCCTACAAGATCAAAGTTAATAATGCTTCATTTAGTCGTGATGACAATTCTGTTAATTAAGCAATTTCAAAGGTATGCAACTTTAGCTATTGCAATTGCTTCCTTTGTAATTACTGACTTTTCAAAGAGCTTGGGTTGTCTCTGCAGATCCTTTCAACTGACCACTGTGTCGGCACCATAACAAGATGAGTGGGACACGGGTCTCCTGAGAGCAGATTTATGCCATATTGGTTAATCCAGTCTACTGCTACTATAAACCAGTCAGGCACAATATAAAATAATTCATTTTCTCAGTTGCTGTCTTTTATAGTAAATAGATTGGGTTGCTAAGAGCAGATGATGGATGAACTGTGCCTTTATTGTGTCATGGGTATGTCTTGTATTTACTAATTGATTCTCCCATGATTGTTTATAATTTATGATAGCAGAATTTTTATTTTTTTTTTTATTATTTCCAGAGGAGAGAATAAACTGTGGAAGGGAAACATATTGTTATTGTTATTCTGGTTTTAGAAAAAAAAATCTAGTCGAGAAATAGTCTGAGTTATGCAACACCAGCTAGGAAGAAGTTATTTTATCACTACTTGGGAATAAATGGTCACTCAAAAGGGCATAATCTGGAATGCTTTCTCACAGTTCTAGCTTGATCTCGCAGGACAATGTTTGGCAGAGTTCAGCTGCCTTGGTAACGAAATGTCTCTACACAAATATTCCTCATTACAAATTAAAAACAGCAATGGAAAAAGCTACAAATATAAAGAAAGAAGACGAAGAAAATGCTGTTTGGTTTTGAACAAAATATTAGAGAAGAATAATATTTTTTTAAGCCTTTCAAAACAGAATTATAAATGGATGATCTTATCACTAATTAATATGCAAAAATAAAATTATATTGATTAATCTAGTGGAAGAAAATGCACTGCAGTTACCCAAGGGAATAATAAAAATATTGATGATATATTACATTCTCAAACATAATTAAAATGCTTTTTACATTATGATCTCATATCGATGTAAATAAGCAAAAATTATATCAGCAACAGTTGTCCATGAAAACATATTTCAATTTGGTTTCCAAAATAATTGCTAAATTTGTCTTTACTAAGTAATTTTTTGCATTAAAAAAGCCCCACACGACAAACAGTTCATTGCTTGTTTTATAGGGTTATATAATTAATTTTAAAAAAAGTGTATTTGTGGTTCATGTTGTAGACAAGATATTTTTCAAATCATATCACCACTTAAAGTGAGTTAAAAAATTCTGAAAGATCCAATTCTGACCTTTTATCTGATTTTGTGAAATTTGGTTCAGTATTTTTTGCTCACAGGGATTTAGAAAAATGATAGGGGTGAAAAGATTTCTTATAAATGCATCACAGATTTTAGCACAAATTGTGAATAATTTTACTCATTTTTCCTTATGTCTTAATCTCCCCTTTTAAAGAATACAATGGTCAATGAAGAAGCAAAGTAATGAAAAGTAATAAAAAGTGCTTTCTTTTACTTTGCATCTCCCACATCCCACCCTGAAGTCCATTACCTCACTCACTTTAGTGTTATCTGTCGGGTCCAAGCCCCAGGACACACTTCACAGTTCTGCTGAAAATAGGCAGAAGTTCTGCATCAGTATCCATGACCGTTCTCTGCTGTCTATGAGGCCTTAGACAGAGTCCACTGCAGCCTATTGCAAGCTTTCAACTAATTTCGAAGGCCAACAAAGTGAGATTTCAGTTTCCTTTCCTCATGTATCTCTCCAAGTGTGCTCTTCCCATGCACCTCTGGAAACACCTCTTGACTCAGCTACTAAATCCTCTCCATCTGAAACCTCCTTCCCCATCAACACAACCACCCTGCTAATCTGAAGCATCAAACTACTTTATTCTTGCTGCCCAAATTCGTGAACAGCTTCAGAGCAAGACCCTGGATTTGTCAGAGTTTCTGCACTATGGATTCATTCTCCTGCTTCAAGTCTGGCAGCACAGCCTGTTTCTCCAGCCCCAGCTGTGATGTACTTGCAACAGAAGCTGTTAATTTAATAACCGAAAACTTGCTGACAACGTTCCACTTTTCCCAGTGCTACTTGAGATCAGACTCACTCACACAAGCACTATAAGGAAGAGTTAAAGCAAGGCAGATAGATGGGAGTCCAAATCTCTGCAGCAGACAAGCCACCTTATCTCAGGAAGGTCTACTGAGATGTCATAGGCAATTACTGTAAAAAATGATCAGCACATGTGCTAACAAGGATTGCCTAGACATTTTAATGTGAGGGAAAGATTCCATCCCTTTTTTTCATGCCAGATGGAATAAAAATCACTGAATGATGGAGAAGTGCACTATCTTATGGCAGGTGTCATCATAGTTCTGCAGGAGATGATAGACTTAAGCAGGAAATCACAGAGAAATGTATTTCTGTGACTTCATGGGGCACCAGATACAAGGCTTTGAATATGATGACAAAATGTGTCTTATTTGCAGGAGTCTTAGCAGACATCATTTGGTTGGGTTTTGGTTTGGGTTTCTTGTTTGGGTTTTTTGGTTTTGTTTGTTAGGGGTTTTTGGTTGGTTGGTTTTGGTTGGTTTATTTTTTGGTTTGGTCTGGGTTTTTTTGGTTTGGGTTTTGTTTTGTTTTGCTTTTTTGTTTTACAAAAATTGGAAATAATAGCTTGGGAAAGCATCTTAAATGACTAGTTAAATCAGTAATATGGTTTCGATGCAAACACGGCAGCCAAATCTCCTGTGGCATACATGAGCAGTAAGGAGTCCTGGAGGCACTGAAGAATTCCCACCACTGGAGCATGGTGCTGGGTTTCCACACATGCCTCTATATCCCATGAGACCTCCCCAAAGGCAGAGAGGGAGCCTGCTGGTGTTCCCTGCCTTCCTTGCTCTCAGCAGTGCTGCAGAGCACTCCTCATGTGTGACTTTTGGCTCCGTGACATCTCAGATGTTTCTCAGCACTAGCAGGAATCCAAAACTGGAAGTAATATAATGACACCTTTCCTCCACACACTTTCTGTGATATGTCTCTTTGACTTGCACTAAGATATATAACCTACAGCATCTGGGTTTTACTCTTACATCTTCTCAGCTTTCAGATATGTGTCTGGTTACAGTAAACCACTTGCTTATCTAAAAACTCTATATTAGAAGCTCACAGACAGGAAAGCCTTTGCTAGCTGTAACCCAGCACTATAAAACAACAATTAACCTATCTTCAGAGGAAATTATTTTTAGAATTTATTCCAGACATGTTTAGTCTGCTTGAAATATGTTTGCACTGTCTCTGTCTTCAAAAACCATGATATAAATATTTATTGCAGATTCCTGATTGTAGGTTTTTTTGCTCTGATTGCAAGTGTGACATTTTAAATCATATCTTTACATCTTCTCATATTTAGGGAAGGGAATTAGTATAATTTCTTGACATATTTATCTCTTTCAGACTGAACTAGTTAGAGGTGCCTTTATAAATCATAGCCATTAGCCATTAACATAATTTATTACAATAATCATGCATGATATTACTGATATAAATCAAAACAAAACCTAACATTGACCATTTCCATTTCTAACAATACTATTTCTTTACTAATTTGTTTCATATAGTTATTAACATCAATGTGTATTTCTACAGTGATTGGTAATGTACAGACCATGTTAATAAATAATTAGCAAAAAATATCTCCCTGGATCCACCTGTTGATGTGGAGCAGCATGGGGACTGATTGCATTGCAGTCATCACCCCTCAAACCCTGTTTGTGCTATAGAAGCCTTAAAATATCTTTGTAAATATGACGTATTTAAATGGTGTAGATCTATCTCAGTGCAAACACACATACACATGGCCACTAGCCTCTAGGCATGTCATGTTATAAAAATGGAATCCAAAGTTCTTTGCATTAGTAAAGGGAATCATAACCAAACTGTTCATACATGAATGTAGCAATTTCCTCCCCTTGGAAAATGCCAGTTCAGTGAAGTCAAAACAGTTCTCAGATTTCTTGCCCATCTTCTGCTCACCCACCTACCTTCTTATTAGTGACTTGGAAAGCGCTTAAAAGGCAAAATTCATCTGGCAAAGCAAAGTGACTCAAAAAACTACAAGCCCTTAGAGATCTGGGCTCTATTCCCATGGTTTTTGCATGAGGTCCTCAGAAATTTATCAATGAGGAGTCCAGTCTTCATGAGTTCCCAAGGACCCTATACCTCGGGGAACTAGGTGTTTTCCTGCTGAGGCAAGGATGTTGGAACTGCACAATTATTCCAGGAAAAAAAAATAAAAAAACTACACTAAGTATTTATTAATTTAATTTATTGCTCTTAATTAAAAATATCCTACTTTCTTTCATCTGTTAAAAGACTTGCAGGGTTGGAGTGCCTGTCTCTTTTAGTTTATTACAAGCTCCATCCAAAGTTTTTTGGGATGCATTCATATTGGTGGACTTTGGACCTAACCTGTAACTTGTATTGTCAATCTGTGTTCATTAGCCATGACACATATGGAATATGTTAGGATTATTAATTGATAAAGAAAGAATCAGGAGAATATTAACAATTGCAGGAAGTGCATGAAAATCCCATAATCTAGTGGATATGAGATTAAAACAGTGGTCAGTAGACAGATGTTTTCTTCTCAGTTCTCCAATAGGCACTCTGGATGATCTTCAGCAAACCACTTCATTTCCTACTGCCCTATTTTCCTCCCACCATCTTTTTCCTGACTTTCCTATCAGGGGAAATACTGTCTCCTGCTCCACGTTGTGACTGGCACGTGGGTTTCTGGGGCTCTGTCAGTAAAAAGTGTTAAATGGAATTTTCTTCATTTCTTTACAGAAGGTTGCTGTATTATTCACAAGTGAGAATGCTCTGATACCTCCCAGACGACTCTGCAGTAGTTAAACCTTTTAGTAAGAATGCCTGGAGCCTCTAATATAGCACCAGTACTGTAACATTTGTGACCAGTGCACTGTTAAAAAATAAATAGGTTACTTCAGATTTCTTGAAAGGGACCAGAAAGGTAACTTCAGTGGTAGAAGTCTTCTGTATGAAATCTTTATGTTAGGTAAAGCTCAGTCAGCTCCAACAGATGCTACCCCACAAATATTTCTGTGGAGCCAGGGTAATTATCTCCGTGTTCATTCCCTTCTCGTGCTCTGCTGCCGCTGCCAACAAGGGGGTCAGTTACTGCAAGATGTTATGGTGGTTTCTGCAGCACAGACACTTGTCTGCTAGAAACAAGCAGTACACTATTGGCACAGAGGGAAATGCCAAATTGCCTCAAATTGCTGTGTACAGCCACACCCTTGTGTAAGCACGGATTCAGGTTCAGAGCCTCTTGGATATAGTAGTGCTTGGTCCATGAAATGCATTCTGTATTCAATTCCTTTAAGCTCAACAATGGCTTATTATGGATCAAATATTTCTCTTGTTTAGTAAGAATTAAATGTTAAGAAATTGTTGCTGCTGCTATGGGAAAAAAAAAAGAAAAAGAGACTTAATGTACTGTAAAAGTAGTATTTTTCACAAGCATGTATAATTGTTGGCTAGAGAGCAGCTTCTGATTAGTATTCAACTCCTGCTTTAGCTTTTCACCCAAGTTTTTGGGAGTGTCATTAACCTACTATATAATTTGCTTCTTTGTTCGTCTAGTTCAATCATTCAGTTTACTGTCTTGTGGAATTGAGTCATTTTAGTATAACATTTTCCTGAGAAATGTAATTTAAAAACACCCCAAGTGACAAGGCACGTGAAAATTTAGAAACGCAGAAGAAGTAAATAGAAGACAAGCCTTAACCCTGTTGTCAACTCATCAATTCTACACAGTAATCCACTATTCTTACTACACTTCCAAACGGGGTAGGAAGAGATGAGATAAATGAAACAATGAAACAGTGAAACAATGGCAGAAAGAGATTCTTCCAAAGACATGAATATAGATGGAGAACAATGTAACCGAGTTGATTCATTTACAGTGAGTTTGGTTCTGCCTTTCTGATTCCACTGGAAACTAATACTTACATTTTGGAACTATCATTTTTAAATAATACAGCCTGATTTTTTAGTTTTGCACCTGCATTTAAAGGAGGAGATTATGGAGGAGACTATGAACTCACACATCTCTACTTCCACTGTGAAGATGCAATTTAAGTATGATCATAATCATTCCCCTGTATTCAGAATCACAGAGCCATAGAATGGTTGAGGTTGGAAGGACCCTCTGGAGGTCATCTAGTCCAACCCCCACTTAGAGCCTGTTGCCCATGACCACGTCCAGGCAGCTTTTGAACTTCTCCAAGGATGAAGATTCCACAGCCTCCCTGGGTAACTTCTTTCAGTGCTTGGTCACTCTCACAGTAAAAAAGTGTTTCCTGATGTTCAGACAGAGCCTCCTGCATTTCAGTTTGTGCCTACTGCCTCTTATTCTGTCACCAGGCACCACTGAAAGGAGCCTGGCTCCATATTCTTTACAGTCTCCATTCAGGTATTTACATACCATAGGATTCCACCCTTAGCCTTCTTCAGGCTAAACAGTCCCAGGTCTCACAGCCTTTCTTCATAGGAGAGATGGTCCTGTTCCATAATCAGCTTTGTGGCCCTTCGCTGGACTATGTCCAGGATGTATTTGCAATTGCTATTTATTAATAAGTGCATCAGTTATTACAAACCTTTGAATATTTTTGTCAAAATCTGTTTAATAATTAACAATCTGTTCAAGCACAGTTCCAAACTTTCTCATGAGTTCAGAGTTGTGTGTTGCTCAGATGAGGGGCATCTAAGGCCCTGCTTGCAGACTGATGCAGTTGGAGAACTCCGGGCCCTTGGGAGAGGAAGACAAGGTACTGATGATCTCCAGCACTTCAGCATGGGTCCACTCTCCTGTTCATGAAACCTAGAAAGGTGGACATGAGATAGGCTCAACTCACTACACCAGAAGGTATCTCAAATTTAGTTCTGTATTTTAGTAGCAGGCTTAAGAGTAGACTCCAGATCATTTTCATTGCACCTATTTTTTTTTAATCAGGTATACTCTTTGGACTGGGTTTAGAGCATGTGGGATATTAAAGGAGAAATTTATATGTTGCTCATATCACTTTCACATATTGTCAAACTAAGCAATGCCATGTAACCATGCTGTCCAGACAAGACAGTAAATTTCCATCCAGGAAGGGCTTCTACATTTTCAGACACGTGGGGTTTGCAAACACTGATATGCAGAGACAGATCACATTTTAGGACACCTGTGGGATCAGCCAGCCCATGGGACTAGTTCAAGTCCTTGAGCCCAAGCTACATTCAAAGTACAACCAATTATGTGCATCAAAAATGTACTAGTCCTGAGAGCCCTGACACTTCACTCCCCTCATGAAGCATATTTAGGGTCGATGTTTTTCATTTAACATAAGTTCACTAAAGGACATGGAAATTCTTCAGCCATCATCCCCCCAACAGCACAACACCTGATACAGTGTGACCTTCCCTTTCACATAGCTGTTCTGAACTCTGCCTTCCCTCATCTCTCAGTTCTCTTTATATCATGACTGAATTTGCCCTTCTGTTTCCATTTGTTAGGCTCTGGAACTTTCATGAGCAGATTCTCTAATAACATTGTTAGATACAGTGAATATAGAATTTGGCCTCATCATACAGCAGAGGGAATAAAACAGTCAGATTTTGCTTAATGATTTTAAGGAATAGTTTTCAAGCCCACTGACAGCAAATAATCTTCCCATTAACTTCAGTAGGCTCTGGATTAGGCACTGGGTGTTTAAGATTCATCGGTGTGGTCTTTATGTTATTTAAATAGATTGAGAAATTCTTAAGAATCTGCTAGTCTTTAGCTTTGTTTATTCCTAGCTAAATACTGTACACACTAAAAGATAGCCTGATCCCTTTCTCATGCCAGATTAATCTGAATACTAGTAGTCTGTGAGTTGGGCCAGGAGTTTCATGTGAAGTGTATCACTAGCAGCATGCACTGCTAAACTTCCAATCTTCTTTTTAAGCAGCACGCAAGTCCACAAAGGGAAAGACTACAAAACTGTATCAAATTTATCCATAAGGTCACGTACAGCCTTCCCATAATAAATAAACTTGCATCTAAGAACAGGCACTCATTTTTATAGTTGTCTGTATGTAATTTCAGACTGCTGATATGGTGCTGCCTGCCAGTATTCCTGCAGACACAGAGTCAGCACAAAGTCTAATAGCATCAGCAATTGATGGTATCTATAGGTATGTGTAAAACAGGGTGGGAGAGAAACACTGTGGTTGGGTTTGTGTTTGTGTTTGGAGTTTTTTTAACCAAACAGTTGTCAGGTCTTTAACCACTTCTGAGCTGTTTAAGGCATTTTCTCTACATCTTTTTCCATGACAATTTAAATTGACAAAATATCAAATGTTTGTTCTGCTACTGATCAGCCACATTAAGTCAACAGACAAAGAAGCAATCCCTTTACATACAGAGATTTTCTTTCATGATTTGTAAAGGATTTACTTTATTTTCATTTGGGAAAAAAAAAGGTTTGTTTGGTTTTGGTTTTGCGTTTTTTGTTTGTTGGTTTGGTTTTGTGTTTTTTGGTTGGTTGGTTGGTTTGGTTTGGGTTTTTTTATATATATCTATAGACAAAGTTTTGTTTGATCATCTCCAGAACCAAACTTGTGAATTTTAGTACCTCTGTTTTCATGTGTGGCATAGTTCATTGTGTATAATTCAACTCAGTTATGCAAGGGATGAGTTTAATTCCATGTAAAGGGCACTGAGATTCCTCAGCATATTCAGTTCTTAGAGATACACAGAAAAAAAATACAGTGCTAGTTTAATAGCTGCTAAAAAAAAATAAAATCTAAAAAGTTCATCAATTTCAATAAATATTTCTGCTCTAAATGATCACAGGAATGTTGAAAACACAGACATAAGTATTTCTAATATTAGATATTATACCAAAATCAAGACAGGTTTACAACAAGTAAAATAAATGTTTCCTTTTATCAATATGAATCATACTGATAATACTTTTTTTTTAAAAAAAAAATCAGAAGAGTTTCTGTTAATCACCACAGAGGAAATAAAATATTTTTTGATGCCATCTTAAACAAAAGAGCAATTGTAATCTTTACTGCAAAACCAAAGGGAACAAAACATGTACTCCAGCTTAGTTTATAATTGGTAGCAAATGTTGCCTCAATGGCTCCATTCTCTTAGTGGAGGGGAGCAAAGCACCCTCTCTGAAATTACAAATTGCTGAGAGTACCAGACTGCACAACAAAGGAAGAGTAAATTAAACACAAGCAATCCTCACACTCACCAAGTGTGTAAATGATAACCATAAAGGAGAGGTAGAATTTTTCAGAACATTAAAAGACAGAAGGTACCATCCTTCAAAATCTGTGCCTGAAAGGAAGCAGGAGAAAAGTGTGGAATGTAGTAAACTACCACTAAATCAGGAAAAAGTCATAAATGCCAACATGGCATGGAGCTAAAACTCTTATGTACTTATGTACTCTTACTCTTATGTACTCTTATGTATTTGTGTAAAATACTTATGTACAATAGAGATTATGATCATTTGGTTTGCTTTTGTACCAATATCTGGCATTACACTTGCTGCTCCTTTGGCTTCTCTCATAGCAGCCTGTTAGGCTCTCCTCATCTCATTTGCTCATAAACAACCAGGTAGTATTAAAAGACTTACTATATGTCAGTCACTGTTACTGTATATGTCACAAGATCTCCAGAGAGGTTGTAGTGCCTCCATCCCTGCAGATATTCAGATGTCTGGACATGGACCTGCACAACCAACCATAAGTGACCACACTTCAGCAAGGGGTCTGGACAAGATGACCTCCAGAGGTTCCTGACAACCTCAGCCATTCAGTAACATCATGTTAGCACAGAAGTTGGCATGGTAAACAAAACTCTGTAACACTGTAATTAAAGGAAAAGAAGCTTTCCTATAATGCTACGAAATGTACAGTTTCAGGTCTGAGACTTCAGATGATGTTACTAATTGTTTTAATCTTTCATTGCCCTACCAATAGTGAACCATCTGGTATCTCTGCCTTGTAGGTCATGGTTTGAATTGCACAGTCTGAATGTAAACAGACACCAAAGTATTTTCTTTACCTTGTTGTATTTCCCAGTGACGTCTGAACACTATGTTGCAGGACGTTGTTTTGTTCATTAGCCAACATGTTCTGTCATTATAAGCTGTAACTGCTTTCAATTGTGTAGTGCATTTCTTGGAGACATTATTTGCCCTGGTGGATTCTTAATGCTCTCCCTGCATATTTTACTTCTTTTTAACTCATCTCCATCTGATTTTTCTGTCTGGTTTGAAAAAAATCTCAGCACAAACTGTATTTCTGGAAAACACAGTTAATTTGAGTACTAAGATTCCCCACTTCATATTCAGGACTTATGAGACGAAGCACAAAGACAAACATCACAACAAATCACACAAGCTGCGAGCAAGGCAGGCAGCATTTTCTGCCTGCATGGGGGCTGTCCATTGAGAATCTACGCACACAGTTCAGAAGTAACCTGAGTGGTTTGTTAGGTACACCAGATAATGAAGAACAGCTCAGATATGCTAACAACAGAACAGAAAATAATGATTTTTTTGTTGAGATTAGGGCTTATTCCTTTGTAGGAATAGATTATTTTTCCTCAAACTGCATTCATGGAATGAATAAAAAACCCATCCAGCTTTGCTGAGAAGTATTTTAACTTTTCTGGCCCAAACCTGGATGGCGGGGTAAGAAAGTGTATCTCACAGACAAAAAAAATACATACTTCAATCATATGACTGCATAACATGGATCATCAGCCTACAAAAAAGAGTCGGACTGCTCTCCAGGAGACATCTGCAGACTCAGAATGAGAAGATAGAGGTTTTTTAGAGGCTGTGAGTTCCCTTTTGCACATAAAAGGGGGAATATTCACATGCAGATCTCGAGACTTATGCCATATGATTGATATTAACTATATTTTAAAAACCCAAACATTTTCGAATTCTCTTTTTAAAGTATTCTCAAGCCAGTTTGAATCAAGAGGAACACCCAAGATGGCATAGAAACACTCCCACCAATTCAGCAATACCAGCTGAATGATCAAATAGAAACTTAGGTGGCATTAGTTTTGTATTGCATTGCATTGCATTGCATTGTATTACATTGTACTACACTGGATTGCATCACACTGCTTTGCATTGCACTGCACTGCTTTCAGTTGTGTTATGTGTGTATTCTGGACAGACATAATAAGAACAGATCTCTCAATAATGACTAGATGTCACATTAAATCCACTGACTTTGCCTTATGTCTATATTACCTCTCTTGTCTGATAACTGATAAGCAATTGAAGAATGAAAACCATGAATTATTTTTACTTAAGGTCTGATCCTTCAAGCACTGAAATCCATAGCAAAACCTTTCCTGATTACAGTCAGTGGATGATTTGCAGTAGCACTGCATTAGCAGAAAGGGCTTTGATTCATTTCAGCAAAGTAAATATACAGTAACCTTTCTCTGGCACTGAAGGCAGCTGGCAGACCATGGCCAAGAGACCAGCAACCTCTCCTAGCCCCCCCCAAGAAGATGGCTGCATGCAAACTGCCTGCTGTGAACAGTCTGACTGGCCCAGGAAAATTTCAATCCTGTGGCCAGGAATTTGTTAGAAGAGTGCTATTTAGCACAAGCCAAAACCATGCTGGGGACTGTACTGGCAACTTAATGATGTAGAAAATTGGAGTTCTAGGGCCTGGGAAAATTCCCCAGGACTGTTTAATTTACTAGTGCGGATGAAGCTTCAGGCTTAGGGGCTTCCATTTAGCCTTTTGCTCCTGTGGGAGAGACAGGTAAAGTCCCTGTTGTGAGATTTAAGAAAATATTGAGCACTTAAATTTAAATATCTGCTACAGCATCTGATGTCAAGAAATGAAGGAATGAAATTATCTTTACTGAACTGCCAAAACACAGCTGTTTATAAAGTTAGCTTAAAGTGATTGGCATTTTTCTGAGGGCTTCTGGATCTTTTTTCAGAGGTACCCACTTACCTTCATTACATCTACAGGGAGAAAGGCTTTGGCAGCCCTGCACAGCGTGGCACCTGAGCTGCTTGTCGCTGTCTTAAATCGAACAGCACAGCAGCAAGGCGCTTTGCCTCGGGACTGTGAATGCTGGTCAGGGTCAGCGATGCTGCATAAACTGTGATTTGGAAGGCTCGCAGTCCAGCACACCACTCCCCAGCACTCTGCAGAATGGGATAGCCTGACAGTGCTGGGAACACTGCCCTTCCAACGGGTACAGCGGGGATTCTTGCTAGGAGTGCCTCAGGACTGGACTGTTCAGGGTCTTTTTGAGAGTCCATCCCAGTACACAACCTTCCTACAACCTGTAAGAGTTTAGCTTTCAATTACTTATGATAGTATAAACACAACGAGTCACACACAGACCCCAAATAAATGTCATTCATAGTCCTTGCTCAGAGTTACATTCTCTGCAAACTATTTCATGCTGTCCAATGATAAACCCCTGTTAAATGTGTTGTACCTGATAACGTAAGCTTTCAAACAGTTTTCTATCTAATTTTGAGTGTAAATGACTACAGAAAATAAACTTTGAAATAATTAAATTTCTTTTTGCAGTCCAGAGTAGTGCCTAATTATACTCCAAGGAAGTAGTGAAGTCTTCCATTGCTGATGAATGGTTGGTAACATCATTTATTTTAATGGATATATATTACTTTGAACTAAGTCTTTGCCATCTGTTTTGCTCCGTAATTAGGAATGTAAAAAGAACATATTTCACAATTACATCACTAAAACATATAATGTAAGTGACTTAAATGCATATGTATGTTCTCTGAACAATGTAGCGTGCATCTGTGATGTTTTTGTCATGTTTCAGAAATAAATGAGGATGGATGGAAGCTACTTAGTCATTACATGGTAATTTTCTTGACTGTCAACTTTTTTTTTTTTCACAAAATTCAGGACATTACAGCAGGAAGATTCTATTGGATAGGAACTTTAAGCAAAATAAAAGTATAAAATGAAGTGTATAAAATGGGAATACACCCAATAATTTTCATTTCAGTGCCTTTAAAAAATAAATTTATCAAAATATAACTACATTTCTGTAACCATATGTTTTCTGCTGTTTAATGGACAGCTGTGAGATTTTGCTCTAATCTCTTGGGATTTATGTGAATGGAGAAACTGAACTACTGACTTATGTAGCATTAGTAATATGTTGTAACAATGCAAGTAAAAGATTCTGGGAAAAAATAATGTGTTTGACTTACTAGAAACCTTGTCTTTTTTATATTATTTACACACTCCTCTGCTTAGAAGAAAAGAAAAATAAAAAAGGAAGAAAGAATGATAATTTTCTTTTC
>JANHFX010002385.1:0-131092 GCA_027560015.1 Chloroceryle amazona
CTTGGTGTCATCTGCAAATTTACTGAGGGTACACTCAATCCCCTCAACCAGATTATTAATAAAGATATTGAAGAGAACAGGCCCCAGTACTGAACCCTGGGGAACACCACTTGTGACCGGACACCAGACAGATTTAGCTTCATTCACTACCACTCTTTCAGCCCAGCCATGAAGACAGTTTTTAACCAGTGCAGAGTGTATTTGTCCAAGCCTTGCACCAGAAGTTTCTGAAGGAGAGTGCTGTGGAAGACAGTGTCAAAGGCTTTACTAAAGTCCAGGTAGACAGTGTCCACAGCTCTTCCCTCATCGACTAGGTGGGTCAATTTGTTGTAGGAGATCAGGTTAGTCATGCAGGACCTGCCTTTCGTAAACCGAGGCTGACTGGGCCTGATCACCTGGTTGTCTTGTATGTGCCGTATGATGTCACTCAAGATAACCCGCTCCATAAATAACCTTCCCTGGCACCAAGGTCAGACTGATAGGTTTGTAGTTCCCAGGATCATCCTTTCGGCCCTTCTTGTAGATGGACGTCACATTTGCTAGCTTCCAGTCAACTGGCACCTCCCTGGTTAGCCAGGACTGTTGATAAATAATGGAGAGTGGCTTGGTGAGCACTTCTGTTAGCTCCTTTAGTACCCTTGGGTGGATCTCATCCAGTCCCATAGACTTGTGCACATCTATATGGCACAATAGGTCACTGATCATTTCCTCACAGGTCATGGGGATTCTGCTCCCCATCCCCATCTTCCAGTTCAGGGAGCTGGACCTTTAGGTAGCAATTGGCATTGCTGATAAAAACTGAGGCAAAGTCGACACTCAGAAACTCCGCCTTTTCCTTGTCCTTGGTCACAAGATCGCCTCCTGCGTCCAGCAGAGGGTAGAGATTCTCAGCTCTTCTTTTACTGTTAACATATTTATAGAAACACTTTTTATTATCTTTAATGATGCTGGCAAGATTAAGTTCTATCTGGGCTTTAGCCTTTCTGATTTTCTCCCTACATAACCTTGCAACAACCTTGTACTCTTCCTGACTTTCCTGCCCCTTCTACCATAGCTTGTAGACTTTCCCTTTCCTCCTGAGTTCTGTCCAAAGCTCTCTTTTTATCCAGGCTGGTCTTCTACTGCACTGGCTTGTTTTATGGTACACAGGGACAGCTAGTTCCTGTGCTTTGAGGATTTCCCTCATGAGGAATGTCCAACCTTCCTGGACTCCTTTGTCCTTGAGGGCTACCTCACAAGGGACACCATTGACCAATCTCCTACACGTGTCAAAGTTTGCCTTCTGGAAGTCCAAGGAGGTAGTTCTATTGACCTCCATCCTGACTTCCCTAAGAACTGAAAACTCCACCATCTCATGGTTGCTTTGCCCAAGATGGCCACCAACCTTCACATCTCACACTAGTCCTTCTCTGTTCACAAACAGCAGGTCTAGTAGAGAGGCTTCCCTAGTTGTGTTAGGAAGTCACCAGTTGTGTTAGGAAGTTATCTGTGGCTGTGCTCTCATACTGCTTAGCAAAAAAATAGATGTGTTCCTTTGCCCTGTACTTTACTGCTGAATGCCATCGTCTTTCCTTGCACAACCCAGAACTGGATGCAGTATTCCAGGTGAGGTCTAAATAGGGCAGAGTAGAAGGGGAGCGGAACCTCCCTCGATCTGCTGGACACACTCCTCCTAATGCACCCCAGGATACCATCGGCCTTCCAAGCCACAAGGGCACATTGCTGTCCCATGGATAACTTGTTGTCCAGTTAGAATATACATGTCCCTTAGAAACAGGGTAATGCTTACAGAGCTTGAGGAGGAGATAATCTGATAACTTGTTAGCATAGACGCTAAAAGAGAACTACTTCTTTCATGCTTATAAGTTTCCAATTTTTTATTTATTTTTTTTTTTAATGAGACAGTATATTCACTGGCATCATCACTACTAAACTCAATCTATCAATCCTGCTATCAGTCAGCACTCTAGTTGCATTTTTTAATATTACTAAGCCGAACACTTTACAAACACAGAGGATGAGACCAGACAATTCTTTAGGTGATAGCCAGAATCTGTAATGAAAAGAATGTAGTTCATTTCTCACTGAAGTTAATAGGACATTGATTCAAGAACTTCAGTGGGAGTGTGACAAGTCCAGATACAGGACAAAACCATTGAGATGAGGTTCATGTAGGATATGTTGACTTTGCATGAATTAAAAAAGGGATGGTTTCATATTTTATGCTCACTTAAATTCTGGTTGTACAGGTGTGTGCTTAAGCCTGAACTGAGGCATGTGACCAGTCTCTTGGATTTCAGTGGATGGATTTCTGTGAAGAAAGTCAATTACACCTTTTCTGGTAGGATCCAGAGCTTTATTTAGGGCTTTGTTTGAAAAACAGACAAGCAAGCCAAGTGTTATTAAGTCATCTGGTGTGATATTTCTAGCAAAATTTGTTTGTTTACAGATAGAGTAAATATTTTGTTCACAGCACCATCCATAGTCAGATGTGCAAACACGGACATCTTGTTGAGTTATGCTTTCAGGGGTGTAGACATAAATAATAACAATTCAGCAAAGGTTTCAAAGCTCTTTACAAAGGCTGGAAAATATTATCTTCATTTAGAGATGGAAAGAACTTTAGATGAGGTGCCCAAGGTCACAAACTAACTGCATTAGATTTGAAACCTGAGCTTACTGACAACTAAAACTGAAATGTAGTTGTCTCTGTTCAGTTGTAACTTGATTTTCATCTCCAGATTTATGTTTGGATTTAATGGGTAAGAAGGTCAAATCTTTCTAATGAAAGCATTTTTAGTCAAATTCGCCCTCTTTATCTAAGACTCATTTTTAATCACTTACCATCTATAGCTCCACTAATTGTGACTAATTCCGCCACTGTGCTACTACGGTAACTTTTTTGTACAGATTTTGATGTTCATAGTTTATAGCTTTTCTGCTGTTAATTAAAGCATTGTTACTGTTTGGACAAAAGCAATTGTGTGGTAATACTCTCTGCTAGGAAGCTTCTGGGATCTCAGGGGTGATATTTCTAGGCTATAGTGGCCTAGGCCAGAGCAACATAGAGTATTTTCTAATGCTGTGTAGTGCTATAATGCTACTTCAGGTATTGTTTTTAAGTTGTCACCTTTTGTTCTCTCACCATCTCTTACTTCTTTGGAGCACCATATACTCATTTAGAACAGTAGCAAATGCAACATCGACTCCAAATGTGTGGCTGCAAGTAAGATAATCTTATCTGATTACATTAATATTTTATTGGAAGCAGCATGACAAATTGGAAACTGATTGCAAACAGCAGACAATCACTGACTACAGAGTATCCTGGCACTCCAGTGGCACTTTAGATCCTTTAAGGAGACATTCCAAATCTGTAGGGAAATAGTTGAAACTTTTTAATTTTGTCATTTAAATTGCATCATTTAACAACCTATTTAGCTGATTGTAATTATGAAAACACTATGATATACGTAGTAAAGCCTTAGAAGACCTATGACAGTGCATGTTATTAATAGACTTGTATGCTTGCCTTTTTGTTTTAACTATGAGTAATTCATAACAAATTGATGAGAATATAACAATTTCTCTCCAAATACAAAAAATTGTTAGCTTGTCTCAAGCAGATTCTTTTCCCAAAATTCCATGCAGTAGGATATTATTAATGACTTTATTATACAGTCCTTTGGATTGGTTACCTTAATTATAACATCTTGATTTAATATATGTAAATGCATTTTGTAACAGAAACCTTCGCTATTTATAGAATGACTTTCACTGTTTTCTGAGATGCTGCAGTCAGCTCTTATTAGTAAAGCATGGGCTGTTCCCTGATTTAGTAACTCAAAAATGCTGGCACATCAGGGTCCTGCAAATGCTTACAAAATTATTAAGGGATTGGTTTGGGTTGGTGTTACATCTTTGTAATATTCAAGTGAATTGTGATTTTTATTGAAATGGGAATGATGCAATCAGAGCTTTCCTTTAACTGGCAATGGAATTTTGGAACTTGAATTGAATCAGAGGAAGAACTGTGTTACTGTGCTGAGTAAATTCAGTGCAGTGTGTAAGTAAAACCAACGAATGAACCAAAAATCCCTAATCCAACTTTCCTGCATAGGTAATCACTAAGATCAAGAAGAATGCCTCCAGATTAAATGAGTGCCAAAATTTGTGCCAAAAGAATGTCTGAGCAGACATATACAGTCCCAAAAATAAATTCTTTTTGACTTATTTCAGCAAATACTTTAACAAATGTGCTGCTCTTTCCTGTATCTGGGATAGTTTTAAAATTTCTCTTATACTGAAATTGCACTTTCTGTGGCTTATAGGCCCTACAAGAGGGAAATTTGTATTTTTTCACCATAGAGAGGGGTAAAAACAAAAGGCCTAGTCGCAGATAGAATATGTAGTTTCACACATTCATTCTTGCAAATTAAATACCAGTAACTTTGTTCTTTCCTCTGCATGGTTAGTAATAACTTTTAGTGTGTCATTTTGGTGAAATTTTCCATCAGTGTCTCTACCCCTGTTGCCTAAACCAGGAATTTTTGGGTTTGTTGTTCATAGCCCCTAAGGAAGTTTCAAGACTGTTGGAGTGTTTGCTATGTTCTCTGTATCAGATCCTTAAAGAATTTACTAGCAGGCCAGACATTCTACTTGATTTAATTCTTTGACATTTCAAAAGATATTCTGGTTACATTTATAAGAAAAATAAAGATAATAATTGAAAATGGGATAGGCAATAATGTTACACAAAAAATGAAAAAAAAGTTTTCTTTTTAAAATGCAAAGGTGTGATCAGACAGATTTTCTTTGCAATACGTAGATAAATAAAGAAAACTCTAGCAGTAAATAAGTGAAAAATTTCTTCATTCATAAATGGCCTAAAAGTTATAAAGGGATAATGAAGAGTAAAAATGCTTTGGATCAGATTTGAAATTTCACACATTCATGAATGGATCAAGAACTTAATCAGCTGGGGTGTAAATGCTTCTCTGTCATACTGCTATGAATATATTCCCCTCCACGTATCTGAAATTTTTGACTTAATATATGTTTCTGAAAACAAAAAACAGAGACACCAAACAGCCCAGGGATGAACTGAGTAGCTTGGATTGATGTATACCAGATATGCTCTCATTCTTATGTCTGTAGAAACTAGGGTTATGTGTTGCAAAGTCTAGTATTACTAAACCTCAATTAAATATTACCCACAGGAAATCTGCAATCATCTTAATAATTTTCTTGAGTTATGCCTATGAGACTATGATATCTGCTAGCTCAACATAGATTATTGCTTAGGGACTAGTATTAATGTAACTGTATTATTAGGATGGATAAATTATACCCAGCAGTACAATTACATGCATCCCAATTTGCCAGGTTCAGCCTTATCCTCAAATGCTAGACTTAGGGTTTACAGAGACTGTGCATTACAGTTGCAGTTACTTAAAGTCCCTACATATCCTTGAAGTCTATTTAATAATAGATCTGAACAGTAAGTGTCGGTGTAAAGCATGGTCATTATTCTTTCATGAACTGCCCTGATTTCTTTCTTACATAAGTATTTATTCTCATAGAGCAAGAGACAAAAGCATTACATCCTCACACAGAGACATAAACAGAATACACACAGGGAATGTACTTCACCAAGTATTTCTTCTGACTGCAAGAGTGGGACAAAATGTGATGAATGATGATAAAAGAGGCACAATTTTAATTACAGGATTCCACCAAAGTGATTTCACCCATCTCTATATATGCTCAATTCTTTCCTCCCTTGTCACTAATATGTCACCATTTCTTGGAAAGTATCAGTGATAAGTTCACCTGCCTAATGTATTTGAAATGTCAAAACCACCATCCCACACTGCCTAAGCTTCACAATGTTACTGTCTTGCTGTGCTTGTTATTTCTTATTTGTCTGACATTAAGACTTGGAAGAGTTTCACAAAGATCAAAGACCACAAGGTACAAGACCGTACCCTGTACTATACAAGGCTCCTGCTTTTCTTTACTATTTGGTTGCCTTTTTATTATGTATCCTCTTTTCTAAGTCAGGGGCAGAGTAGCATAGTAGGCACAGTGAATGAATGTGGAAATGCCATAAGAATCAAACCATGGGATTTATAAACAGTGGGGTGTAAGAGGAAGAATGTTTGCTCCAACAAGTATTCATAACAACTGACTGCAAGTTTAGGCAGAGCCAACGGGAGATGGGATTTTAAATTACTGTAGCCAGTAATAGTATATCGTCTACACAAGACCAGCTGGTTAACTGTTTTAGTCCTTTTTAGGTTGTACTTGACATTTGGTATTTGTTTTTGTGGCATTTTACTGTTTTAAGTTTCCGTACTCTTTCATAGATTAAGAACTGTCTGGCATTAAACATGTCTGGCAGTTTTGTGTTCAAGTCATTTGAGTTAGGCAGTGTTAAAAAGAAAAACAAAACCAACAAAACAAACAAACCAACCAAAACAAACAAACAAACAACAACAACAACAACAACAACAACAACAAAGCAAACAAAAAAAAATCATTTCAGAGTCAAACTGGATTGGACTGCCTGCAGTTCTCCCTGGGCTAGCCCTTAGCTGTTGGTTGCTCTCGATAGCAGTGCCTAATCAAACTCTGAGGAACTTGTACAGAAAATGACGGAGAATTGTTTTCATGGAAACTCAGTTTAATATCCTGTCAGTTTTGTTTATTATTTTAATGGAGTAGAATTTATTCTGTAACCACAAACTTTACATTATATTTACAATTTTAATATTATTTGAAAGTGGTGCTCCAAAAACTCGCATTCAGGAAGTTAGTGGGAGTTGTTCCAGCTGCCCTTTGGCAGAACTGCTGTTAGCTGCCAGTGTCCCCTACTTCCAATAAGGTCTTCAGCCTTGCTCTCCTTCCAGTCTAAATCCATCCCAACTGTAAAACAGGGCTATATATCTTCAAAATGGGTAGATTCTACAGGTCACATGGTGCTAACCTGTAAACTGATCAGCAACAAACAGAAATGGAGAGAGGTAGAGCCATGTATTTAAAAATTTCATAGTGTCCCCTTTTATTTACCCTGACATAATGTAATGTTATTATTCTAGGTTACACTTATATTTTGAAGCTACCCCATATCATGGAGCTCTTTCTTATGCCAGAAATTTCATACCATTTAAAAGGACTTGTCTCAAAAGCTGTATCATTCTCCAGGTCTGGTGGAGAATGCACAGATGGGAAAGCACATTTGCACCAAGAACATGTGAAAACATAAGCAAAACTGCACAGAGATAAGGATTCTAACTGAGATTGATGGTCAGTATTTTTGTCACAAGTGATGTGACACTTTTTGTGTGCGTTTTTTTTTTTTTCAGTGAGCAATCAGGAAATAGAGTTGGTAGTGTATAATTTATGTGATTGTTTACACTGTGAGACAGCAGTGGCAGTGTATAATTTGCAAGCTGTCTACAGATAGAAATACCTTTGCATGAATTAGTGGATGAATAAGTAGGACTTGTTCAAATCATCTCATGAAGAATTAACAAAGAAAAAGAAAGAGGCCAAAAGAATCCATTAAATGCTCCATTGCAAGCAGTTGCCCCTACTCTAGTATTTATGATTTCAGTTCTACATTATTGGTATTCTATCACATGAAAAGCCATAATACTTTTTGTGAAGTCTGTGGTCTTATTTCCAGGAAACTAATCTCCACGACTAGTCACATAGATGTCTGGAGTTACTTGACTACATTTCTCTTGGCAGAAGGCGGCTCTCTTGGGGTTTTTTTGGGTAGGAGGGAGGACCAGACAATGTTGGGAATGCAACTTACTTTCAACACTGCCTCTTTCCCTATAGGGGTCTAAAAATCATTAGTTATGGCATGTTAATGCAGTGATTGCATTATAGAGTTCTGTACTGCTCTGACTTATTTAAGCCTCACAAAATTAGGTAATGAGAAAACATTTAAGCCTGGTAGAAATGTTATGTTGCCTAATGCTGTGCAATACTCCAGAACCTTTGTTCTACTGCAGCCTTGGGTGTTAGGGCATGGAGGTGACTGATGTGAGCAGTCAGTGGCCACCTTGGTCTCTCTTTTCTCCTGCCCATAAGTTTTCCTGGCTTTGTGGCTCTGCCTCTGCTCCAGGAGGCCAGTGGGTGCCCAGTTATTCATACCAGGATTGCAGCCAGCAACTGCTGTTGCTGCTGAGTGGCCTTACTCGCAGACACTGGCTTCAGTTCTGCAGGAAGGAGTGAGCTATGTGGTGAAAGTTGGACTTGCTGGGAGCATGAGAGGGAAAGAGAAGGGATTTTGGATTCGGTCATCCTGAATGACTTGTGGAAAGCCATAAGTTACTGCAAAACTCACTGGCAGTAAGTAGCAGAGCCGTGGGAGGAGCAGTGACAGTGGTGAGACTTTGATGGGCTTGTAAGCTACTCATCAGCTCATCAGCTTCTCAAAAGGTCATGTTATTAAGCTGCTGAGGACAGCTGACACAAACCTCCACCACCCTTCAAAGTTTTCTTACAGGAATGCTGTAAAAGCCTAAATCAACCCTGTATTTTTTTACCACATGTAAGAGCAACAGATATTCTCACAACATATTCCACAAGAACTTTCTCCTCCCTCCTGTACGGGTACGCAGGGTCTTCCTTGTACGTTTGAATTCACACCGCTCCCTTCTAAGCACAAGACGTGAAGTGCTGTAGGAGGAATCGCCCCAGCTGAGATCTCCAGAACAGCTCAGTGCCACTGCTGGCACTCAGGGAGGGGCCCATGGAGCTGGCCAGAACTAATCAAAAATGGCTGTGGCCAGCCCAGGCCTCTCCTCGGAGGCCCCTGCAGGTGACAGCTGGACACTAGTCTCCTCCACAGCCCTGTGGGTGAGCTGCTTAGGTGGCCTAGAGGGAAAGAGCCTCAGCAGACGGTGCCACAGCTTCTTTACACCCTGACCCATGCTAACCCACGCTAGCTCCAGCCTGTCTCTTCCAAGGGGTGGCTCTTGGGATCCCTCCTTCCCTTCATGCCTACCTGTGGCATGAACCTGCTCTGCAGGGGGCCAAAGGGCTGCAGGCAGCAGCTCAACCCTGAACTGGTACTGTTCTTCTTCCTCTGCTATCTCCACAAAATGCAACTGTGCTTAACCTCTTCTAGCCAGAGACCTGCTACATCTTTTCGTGATTTTCTGAGGCTGATATTGTTCTAGAAAGCATAAAGACGTTAATAATCTGTTTGGTGAAACTGATGTTACCTTTCTGCTCTGATTTCAAGAGAAACCCAGTACATCCCATTAAACTCAATGAAAACTGCAGCCAGGTGCCTTGACAGGAAATGTTAGAAATACAGCTTATGTTTCCTCTCCAGATCTCCTCAAATACATATAAGGTTTATAGATATTTTCTGTTAGACTAAAGCATCTTTTTCAGAAACAAGTGTCTCTCCTGTGGCTCTTTATCAGTGTCATGTCAAGCTGAAATGAATGCAGAGCATACCAGGAGTGCTTTCTAACCCACTTTGTATAGATTTAAATGTATATATTATTCAGGGCAATAGGGGATCAGACTCAGTGGAGGAATTTGAGAAATAATTGAAAGCAGGACTTATTCCTGGTGCTTTGTAAATCGTGGCAATAGCTCCTCATATTTCATACTCTATTTGAGCTTTTAATATTCTGCTGTGCCATTCTGTGGCCAGGACTGAAAATAATATCCTTTCATATCTCTTGCAACTTAGCAGAAATCTTTAAGAGGTAAATCACAGATGATGAGGAAAAATTAACTTTTTCAGAAGTCACATTCAGACAGGAGAATTTAAGTCTTGCTTTTGATCTTTCAAACTGACCATGAACCTTGCATGTGATATAGTATCTGAGTAGAACCTGACTATAGACAAAATGAAGTGTGGAAAGTATTTTGGAGGAGATACACACAAGTAAACATGAAGCATACAAAAAATCTAATCAATAAGGTAACAATTTCAAAATAAAACCATTAGCTGCTAGAGAATCACAATAAATCACATCAGCTGTATGGAGCAGTACTATTGAATTAATTTGTATGGTGAGAAGCAGAACACATCAAACACAAATAATTCCTTCTATTTCTCTCAAACATTAATTTTGGTTTATAATTGTTATTGTAGGAAATAGTTTCCCCTACCAAGATTGAGAAAAGGAGAAAAGGAGTGTGTGCAGGTGGAAAACTGGATGTAAACTGCGGGAACTGGGTATGTTTAGCCTTCACAAGATCCATCTATGTGCACTCTGTTGACTGAATATTTCACAGGAGGCACAGTAGTGAGGTTATATTTTGTGCACCTGTAGGAAGCAGCAAAGAGAAGTCAGCCTTTCCCCTATCCTCATGAAAGAAAAAAAAGAAAAAAGAAAGAAAAAAAGGTGACATACAGGAAACAGAGAGGGTTTACTGCAATTTACTATTAGTTCTCATCCCTTTTCCCTTCATACTTAACCTCAGCTGAGATTGTTGGTCTACCTCTGCTGTGTGTGATGTTTGAGATCTCTATGGCTAAAGCCAAGTGAGTGGTTCTTTTGGTGATGGTGTAGCTACTGGCCAGACTTAGACTGGTGGAGGAACTCTCATAATCTCACTGTTTATTTGTTTGGTTTTTTTCCTGCCCTTTCTCCCTGCCCCAAATACAACAGGCTCTCTTATTATTTTAGGCCCTTAAATATTTGCCCCATTCAATAAATATATTCCTAGTGTCAGTGATCAAGTGCATCAGCAGCTGAAAGATCAATGGCTATAACAATTGCAATGTAGAACAATCAGAGCCATGTCCCAGACTTACAAAATGCCACACATCTGCCATTGCAAATGAGCCACTATCACACTTTGAATACAGCTCTTTTGATCCATTCTAATGTACAAATCACAGTTGTTGACACATCTTATTACTATTATCTTGTGGGAGATTGAAATGTTTTGCTCTCTAATATCAAATTCCTAATAATTTACCTGCCTGAGACAAAAAAAAAAAAAAAAAAGAAAAAGAAAAAGAAAAAAAAATAAATTGGATAGAATGCTAGTTAAATAGTATTTTCCATCAGTGGTATTTAATACACTTTGCTACAGTAATGCATTTTTAAAGATTCAATGTACACATTTCCAGAGCAAACTCTATGGCATAATTTTATTCTCAAGCCCTCATGGCACTAAGGAACAGTGAGTAACCTGATGGAGGTGACAAAGTAGTTCTCTGTCATTTAGCTAAGCACAGATAAGCAGGTTGGCCATGACATTTTCATTGGGGCAGGTAAGGGCTGTGCTGTGTGGAAAATGAGGTGTTAGATGCAGCACTGTTCAGCCAGCAGTAAAGGTGTCATAACAAAAATGGCAGAAAATCCTGTCTGGTGACAGCAGAGTAGTGTCACCCCCTGGTGGGCACAGCATCCCACAGAGTGAGTGATGTGTTATTCTAGCAAAATGGTTTTTTTGCAATATTTTAAAACAAAACAAATACTAATCCCTCGGTTGTTTCAATACTCTAGTCTGTCAAATGAACACAAAAGAAAAAAAATCCATAAAGTGGAGTGGAAGCTCAGTCAGCAGGGGCACAAATTCTACATGTCTCAAAAGCAGGATCTTTCTGCCTACACCAGCTGCGATCAGTCTACCTGGCATTATCTGAACAAAAAGGTCTTGAAGGAGGCTGCTTGGGTATCCCTTCCATATATTTGGAGGAAAATGCTTCATAAATGCCATGTTTGCTTGGACACCTCCAGCAGCTGCAGGCAGCATACAGTCTTGTAATGGTAGACAGGGGACTTGGCATCCACAGAGGAAAAAGTCATTTCAAGGGCAGAGAGTGGAAGGAAAACTACTGGAGTGCTGGGAACAGCACAAAATATCAGACCATGAGGATTTTTGTCTAGGCAACTATTTCTAGAGAGTATGTGAATATATATTACACCATCCAAAATTAATAGACTCCTCAACCGCTTTAGTTTATTAACATTCTTGTCAATTCCCCAGAAGTTTAAGTATGTTTGGTGAATTACATTGTACTTATTAACTGGAGAGAATACCTCCTAAGCATTTTTATTGTCCTTTTAATGTCTGAACCTGAGAGTATTATGGCTGTAAAATGAATGATAATGATGTGCTAAACTGGAGTAATCTCCTTTTATTAAGTGCTTTGTGAATGAAATGGAGACTGCTGGTGGTGTATTTTTTATGAATATACTCCCTATGTTTCTGCAGAACATGTGTGCAACTTCTCAAGAAATGAGGATGCAAAGCATATGGTACAGTCTGGGATGACAGAGTGTGTTTTTAACTTCCTAGTGATTATATAGACATGTTACAGCACTGTCTCCCAAAATGCTGAGAAAATCTAAGGATTTATTGTATATTATTTCTCATATTAAAATGTCAGTAACTCTAGTGATTAAGATATTGTTGTCAAAGAACAGTGGGCTCATTCTGCCATCTTTATTCCCTGTCCAAATATTCTTTTCTTGCACATCCACATCTTCCTTCCTATGGTTTCCAAAGAAAGACCATTTTGTGTGAGGTAAGTTGGATACTTTGGTTAAGATCATGTGATTTTACTTTTGTATATTTTTCTCTGCAATTAAGTGTAGGACAGTTACTTTGAGCAAGTTTTTTACAAACAGAAATGTTAATATCTAAATGTGGAGAAGAGCAATTTTTCTCTTTGAAATTCATTTGAGACTTCTCAATTTCATTGATTATCTCTTATGTAATAACATGTGTTGCCATTTAAAGGCGTAGCAACCTGGTTCTGAAAGCACACGGCTACCGCCCAATAACCGCGCGGTCCATCAGCACCTGACACCAGCGTGGTGGGTGGCAAAATGGCGTTTATTGGTGAGCGACACGGCACTTTATATCCCGGGTTTACAACGTCACTTCCGTCTGCTTTCATCATAACTAAGCACTGTTAGCTATCAGGCTATCAGGAGTTCCGTACAACGCGATATCTTCCGGCCGCCAGGCCCTAGCCAGCAACAAACATGGTAATGCTCAACCTCAGGGACATCTCTGGCAAAGACGTACTTAGAATTTAGAAGAAATTCTTTTCTTAGCACTGAATTCTCAAATGCAGTGGTTAGTATTGCTTCCTTTATTTTTTCTTTTTTTTTTTACAGACATTTGAATATTGCTTTCTGTTTTCTCATTAGTTTTGAAATCTGATTGTTACCGCAGCACTAAATGCACATTTTGCATTATAGGCCACTATAATACAGGCTGACATGGGATTATTAACATAGTATAAGGGATAATGTACAGATATTTTCAGTTACCTTTGAATCTGTGAAAAGCTAATTTTCTTCCATTGCTTTTCACAGGTTCATAAACACTATTCAATCAGTTGTAATTGTATGTAAAATCAAAGTGAAAGCCACAGAATCAATACCTTAGAAACAAAGGCATCTAAAAATCACTGAGCCTGGAAGATCTTAAAAAGAAGTAAAAGACAATTCTACATATTCATGAGGTTTTATAGAAATGTTTATCAGGGTGATGAAAAGTAAATTTGACTGTAAAATGCCCAGGTTCATTAATCTCTTTTCAGAAATTCGCACGGCAGTACGTCAGCTTATCAGCGTTTTGGGAACACAGTTAAAGAGAGATGATGTTCTATCTCTAAGGCTATCAGTGGTTACTCTGTGGTGGGCCCAAGACAGATACTTCTCAGGTAGGATTCATGAGACAATCATGTTTAGAGCTCCATCAAGTCCATGATAACTAGGAAAAATTGATAGGGTTCGGGTTTTTTTTCTTCTCTTTCTCTTTGAGGGATGTATGTTCTGGTTTATTTCTTGATTAAAAGAATTCCCTTCCAAACAATCATCACTGTGAAGAGCTTAACTTCACCATAGACTTTTGGACCATATTGGAGGTTACAGGATTGGAAGGTCATCGTCTTTTTAAAAAAAGGCAATTCCCAGCAATCTGCTGAGATTTATTAAAGTTCTTGTGATAACAAGACCATTGGCTGTTATTCTCGGTGCCATGGAAACAGGTGTTGCTGCAAACAGAGGAAGCTGCTTTCAATTCATTCCTATTTTAGAAAAAGAAAAATGGAGAAAAAATGGGCTTTTGTGGGATGACTTGTTTAAAGGACTGTGCCCCTGTCCTTGAGTAGTGCGCGTGGCCATTGCCCTGACAGAGGGACTGAAAGATGACACAGGATTGATCAGTGTCCACAAGAGGTGGAATGCTGGCAGTAATATTTTGAGAGGATTTTGGAGATTCTGGGCTCTTAGTTTGCTAGAGAGTTACATATCAAGTACTACAGGGTATTTTTAAATTAAGTGCTAATCTCCTCAGAGAATGCTTTCATGGCTGAAGCATTGCACAGGAGTTCTGGAAATTTGACTTCAGTGCCTGCTTGGCAGGATCTATGCCAAGGCTGCTCAGCTCAGCTTTTCACCCACCCCAGCTTTCCCAAGCTTCTGGTGCCACAGCATGTCTGCAGCTCACAGGGCATGTTTCTCTGGTGGTAAAAGGCCTATTCCAGGTTACTGCTTTGAGCCTTCAGACTTTGTGGCCACTCCTCCAGGGATGCTTACAGTGTGTGCAAACAGGGACATTAAAATCTGTGCCAAAGTTATACTGTAAATACTGACAGACACCTTTGAAGTGCTTTCATACTCATGACAGAAAAACATAATAGCTACACAATGGTACTGTTATTGCTAATCATAAATAAATGGGCAAATATGAAATCAAGCACACTTAAAATGGTGGTTAGTACCTCTTCATGCTTCTCTACTAGTGGCAGACATTTGTTTATTCTCTTCCCATCCACACCACATGAACAAACTGAGCAGGTTAGTGCATCTTGTGGCATGTTGGGTTGTCTTTCTTAGCCTGTTTCACAATGCTGACACATGCAAATTAGTACCTGTTAGTGGCAGGGAATAGCACAGACATTATGAGTAGTTCATACTTTCTTCACCTTCACTATTGATATCTTCAGCTGGGGTGAACATTGTTAAATTATATGGTTGGTTATGCTAGTACGAGTGAAAGGCAAGGGAGATATCTCTAATACTGCCTTGGTACTTTCTCCATGATGCAGCTTGAACTGCAGTTGGGGCTTCCGGGATCTACGCCTTGGGCCAAAACCAGCAATTCCTAATGATCTTCTACAGGAGATGAGGAGGAGGCAGGAGAGCATTTCAATAGGCACTGATTAGCTGTGCTCCTGCAGAACTGATCTTTTTAACAGTGCCAAGATGCAGCAACTTTGAGCACAAGATTGGTAGTGTATCAGAAGCTCTAAACAGAAGTTCCTTGCAGTATAATTAATCATTATTTCTTCATGAATTCATGCATTTGTTCCTGTACTCAGATATCCCAAATTTTAGACTTTTAAATGTGTTTTAGTGCTAACTCCTGCCTATTCTTAGTGAAAAATAATAACAGGTTATTTCTCACTCCAAATATAATTGATGGGAATCAGTGTAAGGTTTTATTATTTGAAGTATGGTAAATGTGTTGTGCAGCAACAGTGTTCAGAAAACATTTGTTAGAATTGTCGTCACAGAGATCCTATGATTGCAGCATTAAATGTATAAGAATCCATGAAACAATTCAAGTGGTAAGATTTATACCTCAAATATAACAGCTGGGGATTTCCATTTTAAATTTCCTCAGCTTTCTTTGCTAGGTAGAAGGCAGGGGGTTCCCCTCAAAATTCAGAGAATGAGATCAGAAAGACTAATGTGAGATTTTTGTAAGGCCTTATAATATTATGGAGTTGATAATGATCGCATATTTATACAAGATCTATGAAAAATTCAAGATTTCTCTCTGAACTTCACATGTATTGTTTGTTCTTCATGTTATTCAGTAGCACAACAATTTGTTTTGCTTAAGTTGATGTTTTTCCAGTTGCTATACATTTGACTCATATTATTTCTGTGCTTATGTGAAGACAAAGCCGAGGAGACGGTCTGGTGCAACACATCCTTGAACTTTATGTTTTAGCCATTTATTTCTATTTTCTGTGATTTTCAAGGTATATTGGAAAATAATTCAAATAAATCAGCACATAGAGCTGTATTACAAACCTCGAAGAAAACTTAAATATCATTAATAAATATTGGCAGGTAATAGAAAAAAATATTTTAAAACCATTCTATGTCTGTCAAGATGCACCCCATAGAGCCTTCAGCTGATTAGCTGGCCCAGTGAATATCAATTGCACAGAAAACCTCACAAGCAAGTCACTGGAGCTAATGTGGAAAGCCTTATCTTTTTTAGAATATGCAGAAAGTTTCTGGAGCACAATAATATTTATTTACTGATAACTGCCAAGGTTGGCTGCTTAATTACATATTTTATGTATCCATCAACTCCACACATAGCACAGATGGACAAATGGAGATAGGCTCTTGTCGTCCTTAACTGTAAGGTAGCACAGTCTAGCATGAGATTCCTCTGTCCCGTGATAGGAATCCTAAAACTGATTGCCACGATGTAGTCTGTCCCAGCACCTCTGTAAATACAGAGTAGCCCCCTCATGGATGTAGTGCCTAGGTGGGAACTGAAGCTGCTGCTCAATGTGCATGAGCCTTTCCTGATTAGTAGAGCAGTGAGAAAAAAAAAATAAAAATCACAAGCTGCTGCTGTAACTTGCAGAGCTCTCTGCTGTTCTCTACAAACATAATCAGCTTGTATCAATTTGAAATTTAAGATTGCAGGTGGCAATTCAGGCACTAAGTGAGGGGAGGTTCATAAAGACAAGGATGCTTGTTTCTTGTAAACATGATTACCAAACCCAGTGCGCTAAATCCTGCTTTTCTGAGGGAAAAAAGAGCATGGATGGGGGACAGAGCACTTGTGGTATCAAGTTTGTTCCAGTCTCTTGGACAGCATCTGTTGGTATGTGAACATCATATGATGCAGCTGTAGCCACACAGCTCTTTACTACACATCCCTTCATGTTAGAAAAGTACATCTTCACTTGGGTGACACTAAAAATGGAATTTCATTCATACGTAAATATGAAATAAAGAAACTCCCGTTTCTGTGGTTAGGAGATATATTTTTGTCGCAAGGAGTCTGAGGGAATTATTTCCTTTGCTCTTTTTTGTTTCTGTCTTTTCATTAGCAGGGACTGAGGTCACAGTGATGGGATGGCCAGGAGGGGAGGGAGAAGACTGAGTCCTCAGGTTTAATTGCATGGGAAATAAGAATTCCCCTAGACAGGTCGGGCAAGAAAAACTGTTTTTTTCCTGTTTCTTAGAGGATTGCAAGTAGGTGTGCCAGAATGATCACAACAGGAGGAAATGATACTGGGTTTTCCTGTTGCGTGTTACAATGCTATCACCCAAGAGATGCAGTCAAGCTCTGCTTTGGGGATTTATGCTGTCACGTGAAGCCTTTGTTAGGTCTGTTTCAATTCACTCCTTGTGCCAGCAGCTGTGTTAGCTACTGTGATCTCTGAGACAAAGCACAAGAAATACTAACTTCAGTACGTGCACTCAAGGCAAGCTCTTGAAGGAAGAGCAGAAGCAACTTCAGCTCAGCCCTTGCCTGAGCAGTGCAGCTTAATGAGCTCTGGGTGAGGGCAGTTCACCTTTATCAATGTGCTTTCTTATAAAATGCAGACTGACCATGATAAAAGCAGAAACTAGGATATCTGCACACATACCTGGCCATAAATGTAATCATTCCAGGTGAAAGCTTTTCTAAAAAAAAATTATTTAGGAATAATTGTCTCTTTTTTTTTTTTTTTGGTCTTTTCTCACATCTGAAAGTCTTGGTTTAGAAGTGATTTATTTATCTTAGGATGAAGGCTTTCTGGATACTTAGATATCTTGGCACTTTTATGACATTCTGGAACTCCATAAAATTGTTTCGTTTTGTATCTGAAAACCCAAGTGTACAGTTGCACAAAGAAGCAAAATACTTGCCTTTCTCATTTGAAATGTTTTTCACCTAACTCACATCATAGAATGTTAACCTTCCAATAATCTTATTAAAATCTTACATAACTTCTCCAGGTGGCATGTCATTATCTCCTCTTAAAATTTTAGCCATGTTATATTACTTGCTGCCCCAGTTGAATCACTTCACTATATTTTTCAGCTGAAATATACAGTGTCTTGGTTACAAACTGTGGTATAACAAGACAGTGCAGGTAAGTCCAGGTTTTCAAGACCAGTATTATTATCAAGAATCAAAAATATCCCTATTATGGGTATCGTTCTTGTTTACTACCTTGGTTTCCTTAGGATTTGGCCAAATGCTAAGAAAAAGATCTAGCAAGGAAAATTGAGTTCCTTCAAAACTCTTAAGGTTTGATACATATGCTAACAAATTCTTGAAACAGTTCCATTTCATCTGAGGTTTACTTTAAGATACATATCCAAGAAAAGGAGACTTTGGGTACAGTCACACCCATGCTTGCTTTTTCTGAGGGACACACCAACTAGGAGGTTGCTGCCCAGTGCCATCCTGCCCATCTCCTCTGATGCTGGGCTCCCACACAACAAAGAGGGCAATGAAGAGGTGTTTAGCAAAGGAGTGAGATGGAGCCTGGTCCTACAGCCCATGTGTATGGCCACCATCGGGGATGGAAGGGCTTGGCTTTTGTTCCCCATTCCCACACCTATTTTGTTTTTTCTTCTCTGATGACTGGTAAATATAAATTCCATAACTAGATTCCACATCTGACAATTATTTAAAAATAAAATAGCAGTTAAAGGGGGAATTTTAAAAAAAGCATGAGAAACCTTTGACATGTTATCATTCTTTACTGCTGGGAGACAATTAACAGAAGTGAACAGGAGCTGTGGGAAGCCAACTAGCCATCTTTCAATGTGGCAATTATTGTCACACATTGCAAATGCAATTCCTTTCTTAACTTGGGATGTTTCATTTATTTCAATTAATGGACTCAGTTAAGCTGAGGAAGTAGTTGCTTGCTTCTTTGGTTTTACATTTCTACTGTATTTTTAATTTCTGATATTGTCCCATCATTAACATTTCTTGCCACATTATGTCATCTAGGACAAAGAAGGTCATTGACTGTCAGCTACACAAATAGCGATGTATTGTCTATCTTTCTAGGACAGGGTGAGGTACTCAGCCATATCTGTCTGTCTTACTGCTGTTTGTCTTGCCATCTGTCTTGTTCCCCTGTGTACCATCTAATTAACACCTTGGTAATTAATAATGCTGTGGGGTCTTTTCCATTAACTGTTATTAGTTTCCGTAGGGATAAGTCAGTACATTGAACACTAAGAGAATTGTAGATTTAATAATGAAGAACATAAAAAATGCACTTAGGGTTTTTAAATATTCATAAAACAGAAGAAAGAAACCATATTTTTTAATAGAAGATTTTATTTTACTGCCTCTTTGTAGAGTACTAACAGGGTACCATGTTGCTGAGGGCCCCTACATGTACAGGAGACAGTTAAGTGATCAGTGCATGGTAAATGCCTTGAAGAAATAGTGGATTTTTTTATTACTTTTTTTTAAATTTAGTAGTTTGCTGTTTTTGACAGTGGTGTTTGGCCTTTTGAAATTATCAATTTGAAATGTTTTGGTCTGTACAAAGCCACAGATTAAAGGTTGAATGTAATTATTCTCCATGGATAGTCCAGAGAAGAGCAACTAAACTGATGGAGGACCTGGAAAAGAAGTCCTATGAGAAGCAGTTGAGGGAACTGGGGCTATTTAGTCCAAAGAAAATGAGACTGAAGGGAGACCTTGTTGCTCTTTACAACTACCTGAAAGTATGTTGTAGAGAGGTAGGTGCTGGCTGCTTGTCACAAGTAACTAATGATAGAACAAGATGGAATGGCCTCAGGCTGCACCAGGGGAGGGTTAGACTGGACATTAGGAAAAATTTTTATACTGAGAGGGTTGTTAGGCATTGGAACAGGCTGCCCAGGGAGATGGTAGAGTCGCCATCCCTGGATGTGATTAAAAGCTGTATAGATGTGGTGTTTGGGGATATGGGTCAATGGTGGACTTGGGAGAGTAGGGTTAATGGTTGGGTGTGGTGATCTTAAAAGTCTTTTCCTACCTTGATGATTTTATGATTCTATAATTCCATTATAGTTTCCATTATAGCAAAACATTTGGTCATCTAAGTCATCAATCAAGGTTTCTGCCACAAATTCTTCATATGATCCTAAACAGGAGTATTTCTGGTTCAGAAATCAGATTGATATCTGCTTTCTTCCAAAATAATTAATTTTGAAAATAAAACAGGCCTTTGCTTTTTTTCATTTTGATGACTAACCAGACCTTAGACCACAAAAGTGCCACACTGGCACCAAGACCCATGCCTTGTGTAGATAACATTCATGGAAGCTGGACTATTGATATCAGCTTTTAAGACATGTACCCCAGAAATATTAAAGAAATGTACTCACTATTTGAAAGAGGCAATTCTCCTCCACAGACGTTTCTTTGTGATCAGTAATGTTCAAAGACAGGTTGTTTCTTTCGTTATTCCAGACACATTTAAGGCAGAAGCAGTAAGTAAGCACTTTAATCTGTCAAATCTAGGAAATAGCACAATATAGGAATAGGTCAGTTGCTTAAATTCTATTATTTTTTCTAGGATGCTTCAACAAAACTTCAGGAAAACCTTGCCCTTCACTAGTGTGGTTATAAGTTTTCCATGAGAATACTGCAGAAGGATTCCCAGTTTTTAGTCCTCAAAAAGCTGAAAGTATTGTGCTCATTTAATTCCTATACTACTTACATTTTCATGAAGGATCAGGTTTCCTATTGTAGGAGGTATTTCTTTTCAGTTTAGGTCATTTTTTTACAGAAAAATAAAGTGTTTCTTGTGCTGGGAGCTGTTTTATAAAAGAAAAATTACCTTTTTCCCATCAACTTTTCCAGCTCTTGCAAAAGATGAATTAAATTTGAATCCATCTCAATTACTTGGGGACTGTATTTCATTTTAACTAATGACATTTCATCACAGCTTTGTAGATTAAGCAAAGGGACTGGCAGTACGACTTCACTGACAGCTATACCTGCAGCTGTGGGTTTCTGAAATTAAATTGTCTTGAGCAAAGAAAAAAAAAAAGATTCTTCCTCTCTTGGCCTGTGTTGCTCTGAATGCAAAATATTGACAGAGCAAGAGACAGTGAATATAAATTGATTTTCAGGGAATTCCAATTAAAAGATTGTTGGATTTTATTTTGGGGGTTTTTTTGGTCGCTCTAGGTTTTTTTGTTCAATTGTTGGCTGGTTAGGGTTTTTTTGTTTGTGGTTTAGGGTTTTTTTACATTGGGGATGATCAAACACTGGAACAGGTTGCCCAAGATAATTTAGAGTCTTCATCCTTGGAGATATTCAAAACCCAACTGGACACAGTCCTGAGCAACCTGCTTTAATTGTCTGTGCTCTGAGTAGCAGTTGGACAACATGATGCCTTCCTAACTTAGCTTTTTCATGTGTCAGGAAGACATGGGACTATGAATGTCCAAACAGTGCGTTTACTGCATGTATCATCTATATCATGGCCTGATTGGCCAAAAATTATGGAAAAGAATCAAAGAAGCTGAGAAGGTGTTCTAAAAATTAACATATGCTTTCTGACATGGTGGAGTTCAGCTTTATTTAAATGTAACAAAAAATGTGCATATTATGATAAATATGAGAGGTGCCCATTTCAATGAGCTTATATACCTAAAAGCAAATACTGCTGATGATTAATTTCTTAAATGTGATTTGTAAGAATTGTACTGCACTTCCTCAGAATTTACAATAAAGTAAGTTCAGAAAAATCAGATAATCCAAAAAAGGGATGTTTGGGACATAGTATGACAGTTGTTTTTCAAATTTCACGCCTGACTTTTATGTTTTTATTCCATCTTCCTTTGTCATTTAACATTTGAGATTATTTTAACCCAGGCTGCATCTTAGTGACGTTTCCCCTTTAGTTCTTGTTCTTAAATGTGTTAGACACATTCCTTCTCCCTACTTTTTCATTACCTTGTTGAAGCCTCTCACTGCAGTCTGTGAGAGAGAAATAGAGGTTATGCAATAGAGTTTGTTCTTCTGTCTAAGAAAATTAATCATAAGCAAGAAGCAGAGTGCTGCTAGAGGCAAAATGTAGGTCCAGTCTATGGCAGTGGGTAGCTAAGTGTGTTGGTTTGGTTTTTAAGCAGGGCTAAGCTGGAGACTGAAGGCTGCAGCACTAGGAGTGAAGCCTGCTGCCATGCTACATTGGCAGTTGTGAGTAAAATGTCTGTGAGAGACCCATTGCAGAAACTGCTTTTCAGAGTCTTCCTCAGCAATTTTTCCTGGAGGAAAACAAAGATAGCCGGTCCTGGGACTCCCTTCCCATGGCTCTTTTACTTGAAGGCAGAAGGAGAATGCTGGAGGCATTCAGGAGCTCTCCTTTTTCATTGATAGCTGTCGCTCCTATTTTGTTCATTACCAGAATGATGAGCCCTGTTAAAACACCAAGTATTAAATCTTTAAAGAAAATGTTCCTTGCACAAAAACAGCTACAGCAGAAAAGATGGTTTAAGGTTTATCAGCAGCAGTTTAAATACGGCATTAGCTCTCCCTGGTGTGCAGAGGCTGAACAGAGCTGAAATTGCAGCAGATGGGTGCATCATCAGCTTTGGAGTTGGTTTAAAGAGTAACAGCTCAACATGTGGTTGTGCTGGGTGTCACCTTCGACTGGAGGAGAGGAGATACTGAAAATGCCTGATGATATTCTGTATACAGTATGTAACTTGTTGGAGTATGTGCGTAGGTGCAAGTGGCAAAGTTGTTAATTCTGCCCAGCTGTCCAAACCAGTCTTTTCCTCATGTTTTTCCAAACTTTGTTGGCTGGTGTGTTGCTATAAATCCAGAGAAAGAGAAAATTCATGGTTTGGTGAAAAATTAAATTGTTAAGTATCCTGGTGGGTTACCTGACCTAGAAAGACTTCAGTAACCAGCAGTGATTTACTTTTAAAAGAAAAAATAGCTATTGTTTAAGTCACATATGAAAGAAAAAGGAAAAATAAAACAGAAAGAGAAGGCAATGCTTTTTTTCACTGATGATGTGTTTGATGGATGGCTCTCTGAGGATCTGACTGAACTCAGTGTTATAACAACCAAATGAAGATAAATCATTGGTAAAGGGTTTGTGGAATACATGTCAAAAATCAATTATGCTTGCATGGCAATCTATTAATCTATTTCTTCCTGTTCAGTCTACCCAGCCTCTCTTAATGGATTTTTATCACTCCAAACACAGGTTATCTTTTATAAGTGATGGTACCATTCCTGGTGATTTGCATCCAAATCAGAGTTGCCTCTTATATGTGAGGAGTCATTTTGTCTCTTTCCAATGCTCAGCCCAATTACCTTAACTCAGTTTCATAACATTTCTTCCAACAAAATGTCCAAGAGCCTACAGCAGTAAAATGGTAATATAAATATTGACCCCTTTCTGCAATGGTTTGCTGGTGTTGTCACCTTTTTTTT
Organism: Chloroceryle amazona; assembly: GCA_027560015.1. Classification (NCBI taxonomy): domain Eukaryota; kingdom Metazoa; phylum Chordata; class Aves; order Coraciiformes; family Cerylidae; genus Chloroceryle; species Chloroceryle amazona. The sequence goes on from JANHFX010002385.1 coordinate 23,449, forward strand.
AGGTAATACAAGAGGCTGACAAAGACTCCTGTGTGACAGAAGAAAAAAAAAAAAAAGAACAAACAAAAAGTAATGCATATATAAAACTGTACAGTTTTAAACACTGCAATGAAAAAGTGATATTCAGGAAACTGTATCTTTCTATTGAGCTATTTTCAGGAAAATTCAGTGGAGTTCAGAGCCAGACTGTAGTAGATGCTCTCCCTATTCCCAGGGAAAGGCAGTCCATTTGTGGTTGATGCCTAACCAAAGAAGATGAGGGAGGCAGAGTGAGCATTGAAAAGGAAGGTAAATCACAGTTGAGAACTGAGTCCATACCTAGAATTTTGTCAGTTTTTAAATTATGAAGTCATCTTATGTTTCTAAACCAGAAACACCTTCATAGTGAGCAGCTAACTCCACCTCTTTCCATATAATATTTCATCATGTTAACAGTTTGTCCACTGACTATGAATATTATAAACCAAGCAAGCAAGTAGGCAAAGTGCTCTGAATGAAAATTCTAGCACAGAAAAATGTTCATTTTCATTGTGTCAGTGAATGACTGGCATTAGAATGACCAACTAGTTCTGTCTCCAGAGTGAAATATTGGCAGTTAATGTATAGAAATCATGCTGGTGGACTCCAACATGGAATGGAAGCTTACATCAGTTGGATTCAGTGATGTTAAGGGTCTTTTCCAACCTAAATGGTTCCACGATATAGGTGGCATACTGAGATGTTGCATTTGTGGGGCTAATAACATTACTATGATTTGTCACAGTACCAACTGTGATGACATAGCAGTCTGTCAGCCTGTCTTCAGATTATTTTTGTGGCTGTACTTGTAAATTCAAGGGGAGGTGTAGTCAAGCCTCTGAACTCCACATGAACATAATTCCTTGTAGAATCCCCAGAACAGGAGACACTGACACATCATTGCACTCAACTTCTCGTTTTCTACTCCCTGGAAGAACAGAAATTCAGAGGCTGAACTCTGCAGTCATTAAAGACAGTGGCTATGTTAAGCAGCCCCTAAGGACAGAAAGGAACCACGTTCATTTTAAAAGGTGATGCCTTACAGCTCTGTAGGTGGGCTTTCACTCAAAACATGCTCACAGGAATTCTGCTTATATCGTGTAGTTGTATTTGTAAACTGAGAGACCCTCGAAGACCCCTCTGATCTGTTGAAGTGAACAGCATCCTCATTCATAGATCTTTACCAATTATTTCAGCCCTGGGCTTGAGCACAGAGTTCCTGTCAATAGAGCTTGATATACAAAGGCAATACTTTGAGTCTTTATGAACAGGGCATCAGTTTCATGGCTGTAAATTTCGTTGACTTTCTAAGCAGAATTGAACTTTTGTCCATAGTTCATTCAAAGCAAGTAGCCAGTGTGTAAAACCTTATTCTGTGGTAATGCCTGTGCATACAAAATTAAACTGGATAAAATTTGTAAGGGTGTTTTGGGTGAGTTTTCAGCTTTTATAGTCAACCTTTTTTCTGATATTAATAAATGTTTGGGGTTACTGCAGCTGCAGTCAACTTCTATAACATATTGATTAGTAGTATATAAACAAAAATTGGCCTCTGATAATAAGAAACAACACAGTGATTAATGTTACATAAGTTATACTGAGCATACAGCCAAATATTTCAAGCATAAATGAAACATCCCACATGATCAATAATGATGGAAATCAGAGCAGAATTCTCCAGTTCAGTCCTGATCATCTAGCAGAAAGTAATCTTAGTGTTTTAGAGAAGCACTAACTTATTTTCATTATTGTTGTTGTTATTATTATTGTTGCATGGATTTGCTGAGTGGATTTTCTAGCCTGTAAGCATCAGGGCAAAGAAAGTGGTTTTCTCAAGTTGTACCATCAAGCATTTCTGATTCCAGATAAATCTAGTTTGGCAGAGCAAGCACTGAAACTGCCCCCAGCTCTCTAATATGATTCAAGTCAAATCTATGTTTCACATGACTTCAGCATGACACTAGAGAAGGAAATCTGTTTTAAATATAAGAAAATAACTTCAGAATACATTTCATAAGGTAAACTTTATTTTCTATATCTATAAGGATGTTCTTAACATAGGAAGAAAGAGGCAGAGTCAACAGAAAGGACTTAGAGCTCATGCAAAAGGAGGAGAAATAAAGGAACACCTTTTTTAGCACTGGTTAGGGCTGAAAAGATCTAGTCAAAATAAACCCTGGCCCAGGTAAACTATTTTTTAACTCATTTGTTCTTTTATGGCCTATTTTTAATTTTTCTTTTGTTCTGTGGCAACATATATATTCAAACCTTTGCATTGGAGTTTCTCCTGTTCACAATACCATTCCCATTTACAGGTAAGGCATGGAATAGATATTTTCCTCAAGACATAATTTAAAAAATAATACAGAGTTTAGCAATGATGCTTGGCATTGCACTTCCAAAAACTTGTACCATTTTTGCTTTCACCGAGAAATGTATTTGTTTTGGTTTTCCCCTATATCACTGCAAATTCAGCAGCCACAATACTACTCAAGCAAGGGCAGAGAAAACTCATCTGGGATATCTCAGTAAAGATGGCTTGTTTTCTTCTGAGCCATACTATGGACTGAAAAGGACTTCCCATTAATTTAAGATCAAGTATAGATCAAGAGTATAGATCAAGATCAAGTATAGATCAAGAGTAGATCAAGGTCTGTGGTTAGTGCTGTGCTCAGGAACTGGTCAGTCAAGTATTTTCAAACTAAGGATGGGAAATATTAGATGTACACTGAATGAGCCATCTCTGTTGAAGGCTGAAAGGGAAACAATGACACAGAATGGGTTTCCAACAATAGAAACCACCAAAGGCTGTAGACTTTATTTTGCTTGGTTTTCTACTAGAAATAACAGAGAGCACAGAGAAGGCATAAACCTCCTCTGCCCCAAAATTCATGTTTATTGGGCACAGTCCTGCCCAGTCCATTTGGTCTATGTTCATGAAGGACCCCATAAAACCCTTGCAGAACCCTTGCTTCACTCTTCTTTTTCCCATTTCTATTTAATCATTTCTGTTAACTTACATGATGACACTCCGCAGGTATGGACAATTGCTCCCTACCTGCCATTTGTAATTGCAAGAGTGTTTGAATGTCTGATCAGCCTTGAGCATATGGATAAGAGGACAGAGTGGTATATGGGGCATTCTTGTCTTTTTAGAATCACTGCTATTTGCAAGATCAAATTGAAAATTGGGAATAAAGCAATCCTTCATTCCTGCGCACTAATACTGTGCAGCTCCTCAGACATTTGGTACGAGGACCATACTATAGAAAACAGAATATTATCTCCCTCATGTGCATAGCAAACATCCAGCATAACAGGACTTCCTCGTGTAGTCCAGATTAAACCCAACATAGGGAAGATGGTATAAAGACTTCATAAAACTACAGTGCAAGAACAGGTGAACAAAAGCAAGTAGCTGATGTTTTTTTCTGAGCACCATCTAGCATTTCTAATCAAATAACTAACCTCAGCTGGACCATAGCCCTGTAGGAGTCCTGCTGAGGCTTCCTTGGGAAGCCCCACGAATGGGTGTCACCTGGCTGTGATTCTGAGGTCATTGCCACCTGCACCTGGGAGGCCTCCCCATCTCCTGCTTGCCCTTCAGCATCTGAAGAGGGCTTTTCTCCTACTCTGCCTGGAGAATTCTTGTGTTCTTGGACTGCTCCATGATGGCTGTAGGATGGCTTCTTTGTCACGGTAAGAGCCCGGGAGGAGCCTGTGGACTGAGACAGCCTTCATGTATGTGGCTGGGTTTGGAGGGGGGGCTGGAAAATAGTGTTTTATCTTTTACTTTGTTGGGAGAAAAGTTATGCTGAATATGTATATGTGTATATCCTTTATGAGGTTTAACTTAACATGCTGTGCATTTGGATATGCTGGGGGTTATGCCTCTGCTGTCAGCCTTGTAATTGTTTGATCTGTTAAAATAGTTAAATCTCCCCAGAGAAGCTACAGAAGACTGATTTCAGCTGAGCTCAGTGGTGATGTTTTAAACCCCAATCAGTGTGACCCAGTGAACAACTTGTGTGAAAACTTGCTCGCTCTCAGAGTACCTCTGAGAAAGCTGTCTCTTTAACGTGCACTGGGAATGAGGGTTTGTTTGTTTGTTGGGGTTTTTCCCACAAATGTTGATAATGGAGGACTGAGGGAGAGAGATGTGTTTCCAGTGTGAGTTAGGTAAGGTCTGGGGAGAAAGGTCTCTTTTGCCTAGTTGAATGAGTGAGGAAGCATTATGGCTCAAAACCTGGGTGTCAGTTAATGTTGTTGAGTTCCATCTGAAGTTTTTTTCCTGCATGGTAACTATAAACAGAATTTGAAGTGGCTTAACTCTCAAAACAAAATATGAACAATTCACATTTGTCTATTGCTTGTATACTGTACTTTGCAAAAGTACCAGGCAGTGGCATCTCTCAGGAGCTGATCTAGGTATGATGGTGGATGGCTCTCTAGAGGAAGCTTTTGAATTGTGTTAATAGCATTCTTGGCAAAATTTTAAAAAAATTCCTAAAAGATTTAGCATATGTTGTTTGAAAATAAATAGCGAGGAAATATATGGAAGCACTTGTTAATATTTTCTTCCTCTGTATGTTGCTTATGGAAAGGACCATTACTGGTTTCTGTTTGCATTTTTTTTATATGAAAATCATTTAACTAACAAGTCTGAAAATAATAGCTTTAACAAAGCTGGTTTAATTAACAGTATATCTGTTTAATGGCTTGTCGGGATCCAAGTCAGAACAGCTGACCAAAAGCTTTAGTATAGAAGCAGTGCTAATGTGGATTTTTATTAAAAGCTTATCTTAAGACACCTATCAAAAATAATATATTATGAAAGGGAATTGGTAGGTGCATGGTTAGGTAGAATTTGAGTTTTGAACTTCAGCTACAAATGGGATTATTAATAATAAACTGAAGTTTCTTTATAAAACAGATCTCTAATCATAATAAAAATACTCCTTATTAGTATTTTAACTTTCTCCTTGTCCTCCTATGCTACAGAAATCACAAATCTAATCTTCTGGTTTTGTTTATTTTGTAGTTTATTTTTTTAAGGTTAGACTTAATATATACTCCTAGCACAAGGTGCTAGTTCAAGATACGTGTTTCTGTTGTTCCCTGTTCTTTCTGATGAGAATTATTGTAGAGCATCCTTTTTGTAATTTTTCTTAACAAATATCTACCACATTTTTCACTCCCCCAGAGGAAAAGGCAAAAGCCAAGCTGATACATAATTACAAATACACCTCACAGTATTCCATTAAGACTGTATTTCATAAAGAAAAAAATAATAATCTCAAAATCCCAAAGCTATCACAGCTAATGATGTTTGACGCCTGCTGGTTGAAATTATGACTAACAGAATAATAGCTGTTTCATGTACTTATTTAGGTTGTCATCTCACATAATCAAGATATGCATTTAGCTTTGACCAGGACAATTAAATTTCTTGGTGATCACCTGTGTATGTTAAAGTATTGTGATATTTTGTATAAAACATTTGTAACAACAGTCTTTTAAGATTGTCCCATATCTAGCTTTTTTTGACTAGCACTCAGATTGAAGAGAAACAGAATAGAAATACTAAGGAAAAGAAATTGCTGTGTGTACATATATGAAAAATAAGTACAAACTACTACTGGTTTTCACTTTCATATTTAAGAACCAATATTTAGTTTCTCTAAAGAGGCAGGTGGCAGAGAAGCTCCCTTCTTTCCCTCACATGCTCAGGGACTTCTCTCTGGCCTCTCTCAAATAGTATCCTGTTAATACCTTGCGTTGAGCCCCACTTAAACCAAAACCAGAGAGAAAGCTGAGACCATAGGCAGATGGTGACTGTAACACTCTGGAAGAAGGTGAGTGTGTGTGGGACACGGCTGCAGATACTTACAGCATTTTCAAGATATGCAGTAATGTGAAGTGTGAGGAAATACCATTTTAGATATAAGTGCTCCAGTTCTGCTTACAACTTGTTTTAGTTATGTAGCTTCCTTTTGCTGTATTACATTCCAAGTGCCTTTTTGTGTTTTGAAGAGTTTTGAAGCTTTGGTTGTGTTTCTTCGTTAATTTATTTCTCTGGTAGAATTGGGCTTTAGAGTGCCTATCAAAGCACAGAATAATGCACCTAAATCCTGACAGCTGTGGTATGAATTATAATAGTTTTGTTATCTCATTACTAGGGTATCAAATGTATTGGCTTCTGCCCTAAAATTTTTAATCCTTGTTCACTCTTTGTTTTGGATGCCAGTAATATGCCAGCACATTAATATAGCTGACTCGCTTTATGAAGGCTGCAGTACATACCTGCTATGCAGTAGCAGTCCTACCTCCAGCAGCAGCCAGCCCAGGGGGCTACTAGGGGACACTTGTTTTAGGGAACCTGCCTGTGGTTCAGTGTATGTGGAGATGAGGGATATGTGGGATTAAGTAGGGATTGTGTGGATCGTTGACCTTAGGCCCTAAAAACTATAGACAACCATGCAGGTGATGTCTGTGGTACAGATAGAAGGGCAAATTAATGCTGTGCTTTTTCCTTGCTTTTACAGAACTGCTCACAAAAATAGCTTCATCTGTGTCTCAATGACCTCTTATGATAGTGAAACAGGGTTAACTCATAAGATCCCACCACTGCACACGCACCACTTAAGGATAAAAGAACATTGTAATGGATGGTGGAAATACCTGAAAGAGCAGCTTGCTGGAGAATAATTTCAAAAGCTGAATTTATTCTGTTTGGCAAGAGACAAGAAACAGTTAGTCAGAATGGACAAAACAATGAAGGTCAGAGGAAAGCATTTTGCTATATCAGCATAGTTTGATGCTTTAATGAGCATTTTTTATTATTTATTCAATTATACAATATCTTAAATTGATTTTACTTGCAAATATTATGCTATTCCAAGTCAAATGTGCCAGGGGACTCTGCAGTTCATTTCCACAGTATTTCATTACTCTTACTAAAGTCATTGTAATAGTGACCTTTACTTTTACAATAAATCCCAGGAATCAATTATATACTTAGAAATATAAGAGATACTATTTGGAATATGAAAATGATAATATAGACCTACTTCTTTTCCTCCTAAAAAAAACAAAAACCTTTGTATGCAGGTATGAGTAGTGACTTTCAGGGACTGAGTTAATGAAGTACTTTACTGGATCAGGATATGGTCTGGTGTTGCCCACTGCTTACACAGGAGATTTAAGGTGTATAAAGAACTTATTTTTCTTCAGGACCCCTAATATTGCTGGTAGTCAAGCCCAGCATTTCCCAAAGGGGAGCTTGGTTCTCAGCTCACTTAAATTTCGACTACTACTCTCCCCAGGATTGAGGACTCAACTCACTTCACCCAATGTAAAATCCTATTCTGCAGGAGCTTGGATTTGAAGGTCTACCTCAGTAATTAAAGAGCAATTGGCACTTGATCTCAGGGATAGAACTCAGATAAAATGTGCTTCTATCTGATATTGATGGTGCTCTGGTTTAACTAGATCTGGCAGCCATCCCTAGGCTCTTTTTCACAAATTAATTCTGGCATATTGTCCTCATTGGCATTCTTTCTTTTTTCTTCTTTTTAATCCAAAACTAATTACATGGCTAGCATTCTTTCCCAGATCAGAAAAATCTTAACTAGCCTGATTATCTAGTTGTTTTACTTGTGGGAAGTCTCCTTTGTGCATGGCCAGTAAGGAGGTTTTACTGAAGCTCTTCACCTGCAACCCAAAACAAGTCAGTGATTGAGAGACAGTATGCTTGAAATCAGCCTTTCTGCTCCCTGAAATTGCAGGTTCCTTATTATATGCTGAGATGCAGGAGGCTGGACCCCCTCAGCATCAATCACAGTAGTGATTTGAGACTTGGACTTGAAAGCGTAGTTGGTGATCTACATAATCTTTTTCTGAAATCATTACTGCTATGTTGTCTTTCTTTGATGGAAGACCAATATTTCTGCTTTCCCTCAGAAATTTTTATTGGATGGAAGGAATAAATCACTAGAAATTTTTGCATCAAAACTGCTGAACCCAGCTGTTTTGTGGAATTCAGAGAATATCTGCTTCTGTGGCATAGCAGAGAAAGTTGTTTGATCCAAATTCAGTGTCAGTTTGGAAAGACAATTACAGAATCATTAGCTCAGATTTTCAACTGTTTGACTGATTTATTTTTTAGTAGGCAGTTAGTGAATTAAGTACCAAGCATCTTGTAAATCCCCGGCCTTTTGGAATTTATCCCTGATTCACATAACCATGACTGTAACATAGAGAAATAACACTTCCATTAGCATTTTTCACACCTGCATCATCTTTACCTAGTCTTACAGCTTATTCCTAGATTTTGTTACCCTGTTTGAATCTGATAGTTTGAGTAGCTAGCTTTAGATTTAAATACTTCATATTCTGTAAAGCTATTTGAGTTTGGTTGCTTTGTTGCTTTGTTGCCAATAATTGAATATAGGTTTGTAGCAACTGTGTTGCAATAATAGCAGTATTCCTCTTGGATCCATTAATGTTACCATGGGATTTTGTAAGGTTTATTTTCTCAAAGCTTTGTTAGATCAGAAGAATTCTGTGCAGAGCATTGCTGGCCAGGTTTTACCACTACAGCCAGTTTCTTCAATCTCGCCAGCAATGCAAAAGGGCTATGAAGTCACTTAATCGTGCTCCTGAGGATTTCTAACAAGCAGTTACAACTAGGTCTATTCCATCCTGTTCTCTGGGGAGGGAAGCATTCCCAGCTCTGGCTGAGCTGAAACGTTGGTGTTATACAGCTCTGTCAGGCTGAACAGGGCTTTGCAATCCCAGAAGGAGGAAGAATAGGCCTTTTGACAGGAAGCCGTTCTCCCCCAGATGATGTCACATTCACAGGAAAATGTGGAGACAAGTATGTAGCATCACCCTTTTCCTCCTATGTCGCAGGGAGAGTGTATTGATCTAGCTTTTATTTTTCCATCTGTGGCAATCCTTTTCAGGTGAAGTAATTTTAGGATCCTCAAGGTGTTAGTTCATAGACTTCAGTCTGATATTAATAGTAGCTGCTGTAGGTTTTATCCAAGGTGCAAGAATTCTGTATGCAGTGTGAGTTACCTTTATAAATGAAAGAGTTCTGCCAAATTGAGTTTATCCTTGGCATTTAATAACTGTCCCCAAAACAAAGTAGATGTCTTGAGTCTTACACAGACTTGTGCTATTGTTAATAAGTCGTCCTGGGCTCTCTAACAACCCTCTTGTAACACTACAGAGCAAAATTGATACTGCAGGTTCTTTACATGGGTTGCTTTCTTTCACTGTGCTCCAAGGCTGCAGCCAGAGTTTTTAAGCTTGCACCCTACAGACATTTTTCCAGTTCTGCATGGTACTCATATAGGTTTCCAGGTGTGGTAGAATAGGAGGAGGTATAAAAAACCCTGTCTGATTCCTGAGGTCTTCAGACTAAAGCAGCTAAATGTTTCAGAATGAAGACTAAGAAAATTTTCTTGATTAAACTGTGTCTGTTGTTCTTTGGTGTAAATTATATTCTTGCATTTCAGTGCGTTTAGTGTCAGTGTGTTTGCATGCTACTGAAATCTTGAAATATGCTCCCTGTCATCTTTACCTAGTAGCACACTGCAGTATAGGGAATTTCTTCGACCTAAAATCAATAATTTGTGTGAGTAGTCTTAATTTGAGCTTTGCATTCAAGGTAGAAGAGTGTATAAACCAGTGGGTTTAGAGATAAAGCGGTTGGTATGTGGTAAAGTAATTCACTTTAAAATGATACATGGGTGTTTTTATGGATTCTGTTGAGTGGCTTGTGTCATATTTGGAGATCTATACTCTCAGAAGAGTTGCACTGTGTGGTTTACGTAGAATATAATTATATCAACTTTTATAGTGGAAACTACCAGCAATGAGAGTGACCCCTTTCCTCCTTCTGATATTAAAAATATTCTTTGATGGGGATTATGCAAATAGTGTGATTTTTATAAAAGCTTGAAAGTAGGTGTGTTGTTCTGCTGCTGTGGCTAAGAAAATATATTAATTAACAGAAGAAACTATGCTTGGCACCATTAAGAGTGTTGGTTGGCTTGAATGCATTTGAATTCTTTATCACGACAGTTTGTGCTACTAATGAGGTGCTATTGGGAGTGAAAGCCACGTTGAAGACTTTCTTCATCAGCCACTTTTGCATGATAATGAATCCCTTTAAAGCTTGGGGCCATAGGATTTGTCTTTCCCTCTTTCATTGAATGAGACCCTTTACTCCAGCAGAAGCTGCAATTACAGAGCTTTGCTTGAAGGGCATACTATACAGCCACTTTGGTGAGGAAAATGCATATACTCTTTCATTCTAGAGTTGCTCAGATGAGGGTTTTTCAACCACTTTAAAGTAAATGCAGGAGAAAATATGTAATATGAATTTTATATATAGTGCAGTATCATCCACATCATGCCATCTTTTCTCCCAAACCCATACTTCTCCTAGCTTGTGCTCTCATATGGCACATCCAGCACATGCAGATTCATATCCAAATAAACCAGGTTCATGTCCCTTCTGAGCAATGCCTTCCTTTCTCAGCTGTTTCCCTAAGGAGTGTTACACAACACAATATGTCAGAATGTGGTCCAAAAAGAAAAGCATTCTCCCTGCATCTCCAGTCAGAACACTATGTGAGAAACAGCTAGACATTTAATCATTTGTCAAGCTTGTCTGATAGGCTGTCATGTTTAAATCTTAAATCAAAATGGGTTTTGGTTTGGGAGGGGGTTGGTGTTTCCCCCCCCCCCAACACTAACAAGTCTCAGGCTTTGCAAGTCAAGGGATATGTGACACCTCTATGTAACACTAACTTAAGCAAGAGTAGCTCTCAGGAATGTGAAAGGCATTGGATTACAGTCACAGTGATCTATACTGATTGGTATGTGTTTCAATATTTTCTTTGAATGCACTAGATGTGATCAAGGAATATGGAAATATTCTTCACAAAAATCATTCAACTGAAGTTAATGAATGTGTGCATGGGGAGGAGGGTGAGAATCGATCAGTCACATATGGTAAATGATATAGAAAAATATCATTACAGGAACTTGCAACAACTTTCATCTCAGATGGCTGAACAAAGTCAAACTATAATTTAGCCCCCAAATCTTATCAGATGTAGGTGGGGATAAAACTTGAACCAGACACATCTATATAATCCATGCTTGAGTGGATTAAGGTTTACAGCCAAAAATATAGTTCTGAGATGGGTTGCAGGGTTCAGCTTTTCTCTAGGAAGCTTGCCAATGCAAACCCAGTATCTGTTGAGCTGGAAATCTGAATCTTTTGAGGACCAGTTGGTTGCTTTTCTCTAGCTAGAAATATCTTCTATTATTCCTTAAATCATGGAAAAAAAATGTAATGCAACTTTCAGTGGAGTGGAGGGGATTGTGATTAACTCTACCAGAGGCCTGTTTGCCCCTAACCCAAAAGCATTTGACTTTTGATTTTATTTTCCAAAGTGTTGCTCTACAATGAAATACCGGTATTGGGTTGGTTTTGGTTTATTTTTGGTGTGTGTTTTGTGGGGTTTTTTTTTAGTTCTTTGTTTGTTTTTTAAGTGATAAAAAATACTTTGATTTGCTTTGTGAATTGCTTTTGGATTCCTGCTGTTCGTTCACATTTTGTCCATATAGTAGTAGATCCGAATGAGTATGTGTCCCTTGGTAACAACAGCAAAGGAAATTTTTATTCCTGGCTGCAAGTCCCTTCATTCAGAAGTGCTTTTTAATTGTGAGGGTCTTCCACTAAATGGAAGTTAGCTGGTATTAATTCGTATGTGGAACAGCTAATTGCGTTTAATACTCAACCTTGCCTACCATTGAATTGTGAGAAGCATTAGGGAGAAACATGAAGACTGGCTGGAGCAGCTGAGCTCATCCTGGCAACCATTAGAAAAACTAAACCAACACAGAATAAACCCAAAAGCTGAGGGTGGAGGGAGGAACATTGCCACCTCTACAGGCTCTTCCTCAAAAACATAGATGAAACTTCTGTCTATGGTACAAGAACAACAATGCAGGGAGTAATCAAACATTAAGAAGCCATGTCTGACTTTCTTCCTATTTGAGGAAGGGCAGGACTAGAGTAGTTTGTCCTAGTTCTGCTTGCTTTAGGCTGGAGGGGTAGAGTGGCTACTCATTTCCGTGGAGATGTTTTTTTTAGCATTAAAACTTGGCCTCACGTGTCTCTGAAGCAGCAAAGAGGCCAATTTCCTTCACTGCTCTTGGACACACATAGCAGGAAAAGGGGTAGCTTTCAACCTAAAGCTTGGGGTGTTACAAAGAAGTCACTATCAGATTGTGATCTTACAGTTGAACTCACAGAAGTCATAAGCACCCCTTCACATTTGGAGCTGCCAAAGAATCTAAGCATGAATCTTCATAACAATCCTGTGGCTTGATAAAATAAAGGAAATGCAGCAGGTGGGAAAAGTCTTGTTTGCAAGTGTGTAGTGAAAGCGGCTTTTGGTTGGGAATGTATAATCTTGAACTCAAGACCCTTTGAAGACAGGAACATGAAGGGTGGATAAATTATATCAGCTTTCATTACAGGCATTGTTCTTAAGGTTCTCTTAAAACTTCTGATCCTTGCATCTTATGAAATTAACAGTCTTGCCTTGTTAAAATGCATTGAAACAAAAGCAAGAAGATTTCCCTTGTCTTCAGTATGAAATACCTGTGGCTGTGATCTTTTTACAGTAAATAATTTCAAATAAAAGTCTATTTTGGATGTGAGATAACAGTATTGATGGAACTTCAGAGTCTGCTTTCATGAAAATAAATGGAAGGCTTTCTGATGGTGTTAGTAAGAGTAAGATCAGGCTAATGAAGCTAATAATTTGCCCTTAGTTTTGCAAAATAAAAAAAAAATCTAAAAGCCAAAATTTGGATGGATTTTTCAAGGAAATGGCATTCTGGATATCCACTGATCCTCCATGCTAGACTTGAAGATCTTCCCCCACAATAAATAGAAGTGAGGGGAAAAAAAATCAAGTTTACTTTGGGAGAGAAGCTGGGGCAGGGGTTGGAAGCAGCTTATAGTCACTGATCTCTTTCATTTGTGAAAGCTGCTTCCCTCCTACCTAAATATTTCTAATTGAACATGAGGCAGAAACTCCATGTGAGAATTTTCAGCCAAAATTATTTAAATGAGAAGACTAGCAAACATGGACCAATCTGATACAGCACTTTATCATGCCCCACAGCATCCATAACTGGCGGAGATATCTAGGCAGGGTTCTGGCTAAATATAGCAGTTCTTTAGTGCACAGTATTCAGGTTTTCCATGTCAGGATAAAACCAAAGAAAAACAGTCCCTAGAAAAATCGGTTCAATTTCTAAGTACTTATTTTCCATCTTGTACTAATTTACATGGCCATATTTGTGCTCCCTTAAACAAAAGTTCAATTTCAACCATCTTTGAGCTCCCAAGTAACTTTAAAAATACTTATGTTGCATCTTTTTAAGTAAATTGTAACAAGAATGAGTACTTTACAATGCATCAGACTCTATTCAGTGTCATCTTTTCTCAAGAAGTGAGGCAGGATTGCTTTCAAGGACCACACTTCCATATCTTTCCTTATTTTAAAAGTAATTACCAACAGAGAAACTATATCAGAGACTCATCTTTAATTATTAGAGACAGATTGCTATCAGCAGTCTTAGTTTATGCCTAAGCACAAACCTAGCAAATCCCATACTAACTGCGAGGTCCAGTATCTACTGTGGTTTGTTCCCAGTAAACAAGCCGCTCTTGTTATAATATATAATTTCAAAATTTCAGATGCAAGAAGAGCTTATTTGTGGTAGCTCCCTTGCCTTCTCCTTGATAAACTTCTTGTTACCTTCTTTGAAAATTGTTCCATCCTGAGTGTCTGATCACAGTGAGGTGCCAAATCTGCAGCTGTGATTTACATAGTTATAGAGCTGCAGTCAGTTCAGGAGCTGCATGCTCATAGCCTCTGTGGGGACTAGATACCCTGGGAAGGGGGGTGGTTCCAAAGTTTGTGATACAACTGAGTATCTTTGCCGCAGGGTTAATTGTGTTAAGATGACGTGCATTAGTTAGCTAATTTTTTCATTCATCCACACTTCAATTGTCTGATTTTTATGTTAGTTGGGTATATTTTTGGCAAATAAAAAATTAACATCCGACAGTGACATTTAGTGTAATTTCAATCTGGCTAACATTGACTTAATAATTTTCATTCTTGTACTAGGACAGGCTGAAAGCAGAAGCATTCAGACTCTGCAGTTTGGTAGCGATTCATCCCTCTTCATCCACATCCCACAACTGCACAGCAGAGATGGGCAGAACCCACTCTGCTCTGTCTGGCAGTACCGTGCCACCACTGTCCTTGCATTCTTTTCTAATGCTGAACATATAAGGATACACTCTTTCTCCTTCTTCCTCCTGCCCTGTTTTTTGCTCCCTGATCAGCAGGAAGGTAAGGATTTAAAAAAAAAAAAAAGAAGAAAAAAAAGGGCATCTTTGTCACTTGCCCAAACCCATGACTTAATGATTGTTTTGTCTGGATTTTACATCACATTATTTTAAAGCAATTCTTCAGTATTTGCTAAAATGTTAAACTTGGTCAAGATCTCAGGAAATAGAGCTCTCTCATTTTAATAATTAAATGGAAACAAACAAAACAAAACTCTTGTTTTTGCTGCTACTTGAATGAGAAGCAAATAGCACAAGACTGCTAGCATGTAGGTTTGTTTGCAGGAGATGAGCTGCAGAGAAAGATTAGTTAATCCAAAAGCTTGAGACACATAAATGATGGATGATGTTCATCTCTGATGCTTTGGTTCAGCAAGGCATTTATACATGTGACTAACCTTAAATACCTTGGACAAAATCATTATTCTGCAGAAATCAATATAATTGAGCTCTGGTTCTTTCAGCACAAGCAGTCTATCATCCATCGCATGCACCAGCATTCCTTGCCAAACAGCAGCCTAAATATATCACACTGGAAAAAATGTAGCTTGTGTTGTAAATTGGTGTGTACGTGGAGAGATTTATTTACGTGCCGACCTGTTGGACGGGAAAAGAATTTTTGTAGTTTGTGGTATCTTAGAAAGTTACAAATATTCATTAAGCAAACAGTAGGTACAAGCCTTTGGTGCTGTAAATGAGTTTCGTTTCATTGATTTTGATGGGTTTGTGCCAGTTTGCTAAAGAACAAGATAATCTTTTGAATTTTCCCCCATGCTGTTGCTTCTTACTGTTCCCAAAAGCTACTAGGAGCAATCAATGGGAACAGCAGAGGCTGAGTTATGCCTCTGGTATAGACAGTGGGCCATGAACTGCTGACAGCACAACCCCCGGCCCCAGGGCTAAGTAGGAGGGTGCTGGTGTTGTCCAGGAATCAAACAGGGTCTTGGGAGATCTGCGGTCTACTTCTTTCTGTATAAACCAGTGCTTCTGACTCAGCTGTTGGTATCTTAGTCACGATACCAAGTTGAGCACCTAGGTTTCCAGACTTGCAAAAGTTGGTTTTGGTGGCAATAAAACTCATAAATGTGTTTGAAATCCAGAGGCCTGAAGAATCTCCTAAGCACACAGAATGATACTAATACCAGCATTCTTTTCTTAACCAAAAGAAAGTACTTCAGAAAGAGGACACATGAACTCTTAAATCTTTCCCAGGTAGAAGGACTTACCTTGACTTAGATGTCTTGGAAGAATTAAAATCTAGAGCTATTGTTTCTTAACATCTCATTTGTATTTCTGGTTATGGGCAGTTGGGTTACTCTATTTTAATGCAGATAATGGCATTATCTGCTTGCTATATAAGATGCAAAGGATGCACTGAGAAAGTGTGAGACCTCAAGATGCAAAAAAAGAGAGAGAGCTTCAAAAGTGTGACTTACAGGGACCATAATAAATCACCTTTTGCCACCATGTTGCAAGTAGTACAAGAGTAAGGATAAATGAGAGAGCTGGACTAAGAATACAGGAATATAATTCTAGATTCCAAAGGTACTTGCCAGGAGGGAAGCAGTCTTGGGTTCTTGGCTCTTAACAGCCATCACTGGCCTAAATTTACTTAGAGAAAACTGTGTTAAAAATGGAATGATGGGAATGGAGGTGAAGTTATGTTGATGCTAGCAACTCTGGAAAATCCACCAAAAAATACCCACCCAAAAGAAACATTTGCATTAGGTACAAAATATGCGTAGTTTGAGACAGTGATTAGACAGCTAAGAAGCTTCATTTTTGAGATAGCATTTACTGAAGAATTATTGACTGTACCTATACCTTGCTGAACAGAGCCCCAGCTAGAATAATTTGTTTGCTATTGACGAGTGCTGGGGATGAAGTAAATTAATTTAGTGTAGCTCATTGATTTTTCACCACTTATGAAGAAGTAACATTCTCTAGATACTGCAATCACAAGGCTTCTCTCAAAGGGTCATGTTCTACTTCGTAGAAAGGTAACTTAAGAAAGATAGCTGTACACTTATTTGTTGATTTATTTTTTTTTTTTCCAAAGAACCAGTTCTGACACTGCACTTAAATTAAGGGTGACTTTTTTCCAAAGGTTTAAACCTTCTTGAAAATCAGGGAGATGTAGTCATGGAAGTCATAGAGATTACAGTCTCTTAATTTCAAAAGTCTCCTTTTTTAAATGAGACTAGAATTTTTCACATTCATCTTTTCATATTAGAGGTTTCAATTTCAGTAAATTGGCCTTTCTTGGAAAAAAAAACCAAAACAACAAACCAAACCCCAAACAAAACAACCAAACAAAAATCAACCGAGCCTGAAAATATTTCTGGCCACTTCTGTTTATTGCACACATGCATAACCAGGATTATGGGCATACGTGAATGTGCAGCTATGAACTGACAGACTGTGTTCCGTATAAACCAGTACATGTTTAGATGCTTTGTCTTCAGTCTGTTTCTGAACCTTCATATGTACAAAAGAGTAAATAGCAGGATCCAACCATGTGATCACTGGCGTGGATTGTGGCCAGGAGGAGGCAAGGACAGCTTTCCAGCTGCTAACAGAGTTTTCAGATCTCCCTTTTTGGCATCTTTTTTCTTACCTGGAGAGGAATTAAAATTCCCCTTCTATTTCTTCTGTTCCTGCAGTACCTCATTCTACAACCCTGTATCTCTGGTCACCCTGATCCTGGCAAGTGAGAGGCACAGCCCAGGCACCCCTCCCTCATGGCTTTTTCCTTGCAGTGATGGGGAGAAGAGTTCATCCAGGGTCAGACTTAAACCACAAGTCTCTCATTTTTTCTCTCCCCCCACACTTCACTGATGATAGTGTAAGTCAAACTGGTTATAGTAGCTATCTAAAACTGAGTGAACGAATGCCTCTGGACATAATTCTCTCACTCTGCATAAAATCATCTATAATGTTTTGCTGGTTAGATTATATTTTTGTGGGGTTTTGAGTTTGGAATTTGTTTGGTTTTGGTTTTGTTTGTGGCAATATTTTTTGTTGTTTGTTTTGGGGTTTTGTTTGTTTGGGGGTTTTGGGTTTTGTTGTTGTTGTTTTGTTTTGTGTGTGTGTGTGTGGTTTTGGTGTGGTTTGGTTTTGTTTTTTAATTCAAGTCACCGGGAAATAAAATGGTATCAGATTAGAGGACATAGACATGAACACAATCTTATGTGACATTTTAATACAGCAATAATTTAAGGCTAATGTAGGCTAATGTATTTTAATGAATTCCTTGTAGTAATATTCACAAAATGACTTATGTTAAACTTTCATGTTTTCAGATACTCAAAACTTTTACTTTCACCATATGTTTTGTGGGTTTGATCTTTGTGCAAAGATTTGATGGGTTTTGTTACTTAGTTTTATGTATTGTTTTAAAAACAAAAAACCTTGGCTTCTTTTGACTCATGACCATCATAAAAACTGCAAATTGTATTACACCTTATAATATAAAACTGCAGATTTCATCTTCTCATTTCTCAGAGAGAGACCAATTAACTGTGAACCTCCAGATCTGACACATCTGTGTTTTCATATGTTTTAAGCCAACACCTGCACTGTCAGAGGCCCAGAGAGTCATGGACCATCTCCTTCAGCATCTACATTTGTTAGTGATACTCCTAAGCAGGGGGTAAAACTCCCGCAGTATTTGTCTTCTCACAGGGTTTAGCAGCACACTATGGAAAGATGGGAGTTTGCTTCTGGAAAAATTTGCAGGGTATGATTTGCTTTTTACCATACTTCTTGTCTATGTATCTACTGTTACTAACTTTCTGTGGAAAGGTGGCTGCATGTTAGTGAGGAGCCCACCAGTAGGATGACAATTTGAAAGTCTTGCTCCATTTCAGACTCTTTGATGTAGTAATTTGCTATTTTAACCCCTAGGAAGAATTATACAATTTTGTATATTACATGTTTTGAGAGCTGATCCAATGTTTTTCAACAAAGGTTAATGGTGGTTTTTGGTTTTTTGTTTTTTTTTAAACCAAATCATATGAGTTGTATTTTTGAATGACTTCAGTGCTAGGCTGAAATTAATTGCAGCTGGTTTATGCTTTTCTTCACAATAGCTGAAGAGCTGATTTCTCTTGTAGCTGTTTCTGTCAAGTTTGTTCCACTTCATGTTAAAAAGATCTGATGCATGAGAATGAAAAGAGAAGAAAAATTCTTAAATGGCACCTTTGAACTATAGAAAGACAGTAAAATTAAAAATTGTGAATCCTTGATATGAGGCTTGAAATCTTGCTTTAGTAGAGGACTAGACACAGTCACATATTTTATGGAAGAAGCTTTTCTTGTAGGTTGACTATTCTGCTTTTTTGCTTAAATTTCCATGCAGCTATTTTCCTGTTTAATTGTTGTCAGTAAAATATTTTGATTTTTTTTTTTGTCTAACAGCAATTTCTTGAAGTTCCATGCCTTTACCACAAAAAAAACCCCAACTTATTACCATAGTTTCATTGTCTATATTTTAAGCAGGCTTACTGTCTAATCTTTTTTTTTCCTTTACCCCATAATTTTCCTAGTAAATATTGCCTTAAAGTTTAGATCTAATGATATAAATCACTTGGGAATCTCCAGCATACATAAAAGTGATCAAGGCTGTAGTGCTCAGTCTAATGCACAGAGGAAATAATTCATGCAATGGAGATATCTTTAGAGTCCACCTAGTGAGACACAAAGGCTGAATAGTGATAAATGACGATGAATGCATATACTGCAGGGCTCCTTGAGCACTTATTTCTGGCAAAATCATTCTCAATCTTTTACAGTGGCCCAAAATAGTGCATCATGGCTGTAATTCTTTTCACAGTCACTGCCTTTCTATCTCATAGCTCTGAAATTTAAGAGTTGAAATGCTGCATGTTTTCCTGTGACATTGTGCATTGCGGAGTTCATCAACTGGCAGAGTACCAAACTGGCAAAGATTTGGAGGTATCTTTCTTCATGTTCTCTTCATGGTTAAGTGTGACACTACCTGATTCAGAAAATCAGCAAATGCTTGAATATTAGGTCTGTTGCTTTGCCAGCAACCACACAGTGAGCTGGGGGAGCGTTTGGGAGTACAATCTGAAGATCTGTCTTGCATAGTGCAGTAGAATTGCTTTTATGGTCCCTCCACACCACATTTACAGCATCTGTGCAAGGTATAAATGTAACTGACATCAGGGCAATAACCAGTATTTTGGTCAGTACTTTAGCATGAGATCTGCCAAGTAACTTGTTCCTCTTAAGACACTAAATCTTGTCAATAGTTTCAGTTCTAGTTAATGCATATCTTTATTTTTATGTTTGAGAACAATTAACCACTTTCTAATTATTTTTTCCCATGATTTATAGTTTAGGGTGGTCTCTCATCAATATAGAATTTGATTTATTCTTCAGTTAATTATTAAAGATATTAAATTGTATCAGTTGACAACAAACATTGCTGTATCTGTTCTTCCTACGTGAAGTCTATACCCTTCTTACGTTTCCTTTTTAATTAAAAAATTCCAAATGTTTTTCTACAATATATTAATTACTTACTTGAAAATTTCATGGTTATAAGGAGCTGTTTAAATTTTAGTCAAGATCATCTTTCCCCTTCTCTCTCTTTCTGCCCCATCAAGCAATTTTTTTCCTCATTTGTATTTTTCGCCAAATAAAGCAGTTTGAGTTCTTGCCAGAGTTACTTCTCATTGAACTTATATAACTCAGAATTGAGCGCTGCAAAACACTTCCACAAATATCTTCTGTTGTTGATTTAATTTTATAAAAAAAAAATGTTCCGCTTCTGCCAGACACAAGAGGGACTTTAACGAACACAGGTTCACAGAAGAAGTGCTAGAGGTAGAAGTATCCATGGAAACAAACTTCACTGCAGATGTTCAGATACTCTTCAGTCATCCCAACCAGAGGTAGAAAACAATATTGGCTAACCCGTTTTTGAAGGCTCACAACTAAACAGCACAATGATTTTTTTTTTTTAATGCCAATCTCAAAGCAAACTATTGGCAGATCCAACAGATTCCATTTACAGGGCAAATACTGTAAAATAATTGTGGTGAAATAATAGATCCAGTGACCTGTTATTGTCTTTGTAGAAAAAAAGACTAGACTTTTTCTCAAGGTTTTAACTGCCTTAAGTTGCATCATTAAGCTGATGCCTTCTATTTTGCTCTTTTTTGAAAGACAGTAGTGTTAAATCCTTTCATGAACCTTCAGCATTTTCCACCCTCTTGAATCTTAGCTAATCTATAGCGAGTACTGCAGCCAAATCCTGCTTGCCCGAGTCAGTCAAGTAGTTCCACTTACTTCACAACCATGCACAGTTAGGAATATCTTAGGTGGTTTGAAATGGACAAATATGTGAGAGGGAAGCAGGATTCAGCTGCTTCACACTTTTTTCATAATCCAGCCCTCAAGTAGTTCTTCCTGAATTTCTAAGAGTTATCAGAAAGTTCTTATGATTTTTTTATTTTTTTTTTCTTCCTAGTTTTATTCAGGCACTTAGTGTCTGAGCCAATTTGTAAAGGTCTAGCTGCTTACCAGGTGCCTCTCAATGCACACTCTCCTGCAGCAAGCTTGCTGCAGACTGGATCGAGTCTGTCCCTGAGTACAGGATCTTACTGGTTTTATGCCTTCAATTTTAGACAACTTACGATTCCTAGGAGGAGGCAATCTTTTTAATCAGGCTAAACTTTGAGTCTAATTTTTGGTTATTTTCTTTGTCACTCTCCAAAATAAGCCTAACCTGGAGCTCAGGTAGAGACTTCTCAAGTTGCTAGAAGTTGGCAAAGGGAAATGTGAGCTGACAGCAGGATTGTTGGCCTAGTATCCACCCGTTCATCCTGTTGACTGGTTCATTCCTCTGTAGCCAAAATAATTTACTATTTATGAAGTAAATTTTTATTAAAATAAGTATTAATCAGGCAACATAATTACAGCTACCGGAGAAAAAACTAACAGATGATATATTAAGAAATGTCTGTGTAGCTAATGGATCTTAAAACTACAGTTACAAATTTTTTTTTTTTTTTATAAAGATATCAGATATGATAAAGGCTTCTCAGATGATTCATGGAATTTTCCCCCAATTCCTATCTTGTTTGCATCCCTCCTTATTTCAATTTTGTGCATAAATCTATATGATACACATTTGTTATACAGTATTTGCCATAAACTGAGCAAAGGATTCACCAGTGAGACTCCCATAGTGTCACCAGTGATTGCTTTCAGACCCCCTTAATTGTGTATGGGTTGAGTCCCAAGAGCCATGTAAGACTCCACTGCTTTCCAGCCATTCGTTCTTCCAGAATATAACAAGAGGTTCTTGCCAATTATAGTCGTTCTCTGTAAGTGGGACAGGGAAAATTAATAGGATTTTCCTGACAACAGGTCAAAGATCTTTTTAACTTTGTTCTTTCTGTATAACCTATTGGCTTGATAATGCTCAAAATAAATTCTTTAGAGAGATGTTCTGCATCGTGCCTTAATCTACAGCAATCAGATCACATCATCTGAAATAAATACAAAGAAATGAAGCTTTATTTGTTGTTTACTGAGAAATCTTTCTGATGTCACATTACAGAAACATTTTTGGCACCAATCTGAGAAAACTAAATTTGGTGTTCATTATTTAATCCTTTGCATGATGAAAAGCAAAACTTTTTTTTTTAAGATAAAATAGTCTAGACCCTGTTTATATGAGTTTATAGGGTTTCTTTTTTCGATTCAAAAATGAGTTCTTAAAATGTAACCACAGACTCTTTATGCCAAAATTAAACAATTACTTTTCTATCAGAGAAGACTGTCTCCCCCTCAAAATTATTTTAATTTCCCTTTGGAAGTAAAATTGGTTTGGCGATGATCAATTATGACTCTTTAATATTACTCCAGGACTACTGTCATCTTGTAATTGTTTTCAGTAATGGTGTCCCCATATGCCCTGATCATTCAACTGGTAAAACAAATGTCTCATCTTGATGTTAGGCATGAAATACATTCCTGGGACTTCAGTGAGATTTAGAAAAGATCAACCAGGAGCTCTGCACCTTCCAAACTGTGTGCAGTTGCCAATGAGTGGTGTTCCCTCCAGCCATGAATCGGGCTGATGTGAGTGTTATGAACAGCAGTGGTGTAAACTGTATGGATTTACATTAGAACATATAGTGGATTGGCACTTGATGGAACCCAATACATCAGGGATTGATTGCAGAGCATTACAAAGGCATGATAAATGTAATGAATAATATATCCCTCAAGGACCAATTCAGACAGCTATCAAAATTGTTCCTAGATAATTCATAGCAATGTTAGTTTTGTTGGCTTTCCCATAATCTGGTGGGATTGTGAGCAAGAAATTTACATTATAAAGGGCTGAGAAGTGTAGTCACTAGAGTAATCATAATTAGTATTAACTGTTATGGTAATTAATAGTGGTAATTTTTTGTGCTAGTGGTTTCCACCCTTTCAATTAGCTGGGCATGAGATGAGGGTCTCTTGGCAGAGAAGAAGGAAGAAAAAGTGCTCTTTGGTTTATTTACTCACAACCAGAATTACAGCAGAAAGGAAGCTTCTGACCAGCCAGTGATTGCTATTGGTCATTTGTAACTGCTATTGTTGTTACTGTCTTATTATACAACTGCTGCTAAAAATACATGTTGACATCATGATCTAGGAGTAACTGTCTCTAACCTGCATTTTGTTTGAAATTTGCTATTGCTTTGTCAGACAGAAGAAAGACTTGTGTGTCCAAAAGCTGTATTTGCTAGTCTAATAGTGCCTCACTCTCTGCCTGCAAGCATGTTCAAAACGGGAAAATAGATTGAAGAGATTTGTTCATGTGAAAAATCCATTCTGCTTTTTTGGAAAATGAGTAACAAAGATGCATGTTTAATTTGTGTGAGCTAACACCTGAGGCTAAAGCAAAAGACAAGCCAAATCGGATATCAGTCACTTTGACCTGGGAGACTAGGGCCTGAGGTGACCTTGGGAACAGCAGTTTTAGAGAAAATAATACTCAAGACCCTTCAAAAGATAGAGAAGGGGATGCTGAAGATAGTAACCACTAAGGTGGGCACAAGGAAGTGCCTGTAAATGCATTTATAAAACTTAACATTACACGGTCTTCAGCCTCATCTAACAACATTTTCATGGCTTTTCTAGTGTCAGTGAAAAAATAATGTCATGTCCTGCAGGGGGTTTCTTGTGGGCACCTGCTTAATTAACAGCAGCTACAAACACTATGTGTTTTGCACAGCACCTACCTTGAGACATTCTGCTTCATGAGCAACTGCTCCATGCCAGTGCCTGTGCAGCCCTACCACTTGCACGCTCCATGGTGTGCTTTCTTTATCATTACTGACTTTGCTGTTACTTCAGGAGCACATCTACTCTTTTCAGTAATTCAAAATCCATGATTTCATGTCATTGATCTTGACTTCTTACTTTTATATTCATCCTACCAAAAAAAGACCCTCTTCTCAGGGAATTCGTGTGAGCTGTGCTGGCATGTATACAGAATGGGTGTTCTGAAGGGCTACACTGTGTAGCAGGTAGGAGGATGCTGCATTAATCAACCATGCAATAGTTTCCTATTGCAAGCTCAGCCTTTGTCATCCTGAAATATTGAAACTGGTGAGATTTAAATACTTTACAAATATATGCCCACTCATGGGAAAAAATGCCAAACTCTGATTAATGACGTTGAAGGCATTTTGACAGCGTATAGCCAAGTGTCTGATGCTCTCACCCTGAAATTTGTGTTTTTCTCTTGTGCTTCCTGGGAGCTGTTAGCAATATGCTGCTTTTGAGGGACTAGGTGGATCAGTACATTCCATTTTCTACTGCTGCAATGAGCATCCCATTTAAATGGATGGCTTTTTAAAAGCACTGAATGGAACGAGGTTGTGTTTGGAGGGAGGATTGTGTGGGTTGGCTTTTTCCTTTTTTTCCCCTCTTTTGTTTATTTTTTTTTTCTCATTCTGCCTTATTTCCCTCTCTCTTTTTTTTTTTTTTTTTTTTTTCCTTATTCCCGCCCCCCCCAGTATAACCACCCCCGGAGGTCATTTCACAGTCTAATTGCTGTAGTGATGGTTAGGAGCATTCACTCTTGGGAAGTTTTGTAGACCTCACACTTCATTTTATAGAGCAGTTTTACCTCCATGGATCTTCCTTCAGTCACGCTTACAGCAGCAATTTCATTCACTTTTTATTTTGGCTAATCAAGCCTAAGTCTCTCAGTTCCCAGTTTCCTTCTGTTTTCTAATTACCCTTCATAATGTTTTTCAAACCGAGTTTTGTTTCTGACTTTTATACATCTCTGGTAGCCTCTGTTCAGAATTTCAAATGAGGTAGTTAGGCCCTTGTATAACAGCTTGAGTGTTGAAAATAATTCTCATAGGTTCAACTTTTCCTTTTTTTTTTTTTTTGGTCACTGAATGGCAGCTTAAAGTCAGTCTGAGATCACCTTGGTTGTTCTTCAAGTAGTTTTCCATCCGAAAATTTTACTTCTTCCTGAGCCAGAGTTCGCACCTTGTACCACTGTTTCACCCCATTCTGGTTTCATTCATCTTTCATAAGCTTGGGTTTGCATACAGAGAAAATTGGCAGTTGACAAATATTGCTAATAAAAGCATGTTGAGATTAGCTCAGGAAAGAGGTTTCTTTCAATAATTCAGGGCAACAAAAACAGGTAAAGCAGATAGCGAGTGCATTTTTATACTTTATTTTGAAAAACAGTTTCTGTGGTTATTTCACACTTATTTTCTACTACGGGGGGGGTTGGGATGGGACATGACACAGGACAGGCATAGAAACCCCCAACGTCCTGGACTGTGTTAACCAAGTGTAAAAAGCCACCTTTTCTAGTTGATTTAGTAATAACATGTTGGCTTTCACTCTGAAAATTACCTAAAGTTTGCACTTAGTAAAGGCCCCACAAGTTTCTCTAGTAGTGAAGTCAGTTACTTGGCATACAGTTATTTACTGCTTTGAATATATTCTTTAGGACCAGCTATTTGCTCAGTCTGAGAGGTGTAAAATGAATTATTCTAGGTAAGACTGAATGAGGTGTGTAACAAAAAAAGGAGAGAACTGTTGGGGTGTTTACAGTGGAATTGTTTGGGCTTTTGTTTCCTTTGGTTGCTTGAGGTGAGTGTTTATTTTTATGGAGGGGTTTTTGGTGCTTTTTGTTTGGTTTGGGTGTAGGGGAGTTTTGGTTAGGGGATGGGGAATTAGGCAGGTGGTTTGCTTAAAATAAACCCAAACCATTTTCTCACACTTCAGGACTCTGGGTGTAATTTGTTATTAGATTTTTAGTCATCTACATAATTAAATCCCATAAATATTATTTTAAAACCTCAGTGATAACTCTGATTAAATGTAGTTACAGAATTCAAGTAGTATGCTGAGATTAGTCTCACGAACTTTGAATATTTTCATGTTTGGGGTTTGGCTTTGCCCCTTTTCTATCAGCTTTACTGGAGCTCCCCATGGAATTCCCTCTGTGGCATAATTCTTCTGAAAACATAGCCTGCAGATTGAAATCCAAAATTTGGTACCTACTGCTGCAACTCAGACAAGGTCTCCAATGCAAAATACTCAAACTCAGGTGCTGCTGAGGGAACACCTGAAACTTTTACTGGGAAAACTACTTATCAGTGTTTTGAATAAAGTCCACTTTTTTGTTTTGTTTGGGGAGTTTGTTGTTGGGTTTTTCAAGTGTGTTTTGTTTGGTTGGTTTTGTTTGTTTGTTTTGGTTTGTTTGTTTTTTAGAAAATAATCTCCAAACTTGATTACTTGTCAGAATGATATGAGAGTGTGCAGAAGAAAATTCTGGTATTTATAAGCTACTTAAGCAATACACAGATTATGATATATTTGCTAAGACCTTGATTTTTCTTGCACATCAGACAAATAAAATCAAAAGAGGAAGAAATTCTGTTGCTAAAAGCGTATGAATTTAATAGGGGGAGATGATTTTTGTGCTTACCGCATTTTGCAGCAGTTGAGGTTCTGTTTTACGTAAATTAACTTTAGATAAAATAGTGGTAAACCATATACTCCTGTTTTGTCTTCTGCACAGCATAGATGTTGGAGGAGATAGCTTCAAATTTAATTTCCAGGTGTGCTGTATAGCCAACAGAGTGCAAAAAGGATAACAAGAACTTTGCACTTCAGCAAAACCCTTTTGGATTATCTGATTTAATAACACAAAAGAGAAAATAACATTTCCTCCTATTTTTGTGTTGGTATAAATAGACATAATTTAGACTTCTGTAGGCTATTCATACTTAGAGTAGCTCAGGCCTTGTCTCAGAGACTTTTTTCGTAAACTTTTTGTCACAGATACTTTTAAAATTAATGTGTGTTTCTATTTAAAGGGAACAAAAAAATAAAGAAAGGGCAAGGGGATGGGGGAATGTTTCCATTGTGAAAGGCAGGGAACAAAACCCGAAACAGAACAGCAAACCCTTTCTCTTCCTAAACTGCATCTACTCAGAGATAACTAACTTTATTTTGTAAGGATAAAAAATCTTTTTGAAAAATTTCAGTATTTAAAATTTGTTCTTAACTTTTTCTGGGGGAAAGGTGAGGAAATGCTATAGCCTCAACACCTCCTCCCGGCCTCATCCCAAAAGTCCCCTGCAGACTAGATATTATATGCTATCACTGTCTTTTCCTCCTCTGCAATCTATTGGTCTGTTCTTCACCTCTCCATTTCTCATCCCCACTCCACCTCAGGAGTTCATTAGTACCTGACTTCTGAGCTATGGCAGAATTAGAAAACATGACCCTGTGGTTGCTGGTGTAAACTCAGAGCTCTGCCCAGCAGAGGTGGACTCTGGCCATGCTTCCCTACAGCACAATTAAAATTACAATTACAGCTCTGAATACAATTGGTTGTGTGTGGCACCTAAAATCACTTTAAGAAAGAAGGTCCGCAGAGATGATGGTACTGCAAGGACTTATCACTTAACTTGTTACAAACTAACATGTATCTGATCACAAAGCCCAGTGTCATTTAGGAGCTGCCATTGTCATAACTACTTACTAATTTCGGATGACTTTAGACCAGGTTCTCCATGAGCAGTCAGCGTGTTAATTGCCATGGGACTTTCTGGGTGAGAAAGACCTCTTTGCATCCATGAGTACACATTAAGTCTAAGCTGTAGGGTTTTTTTAACAAGAAATACCAAAAATAGGAGCCAGGTCCTTAAGTGGTGTTGTAAAAATAGTTATTTTGGAGTAGTTTTTGTAAGCCAGATGTTTTTGATCCATTTTTTAATGGCCAGAGATGTTTTCTGATATGAAAAGTCTGTTTTCAAGAGGTCTACATAATGAATTTCACTGTAATGACAAATTAAGGTCTTTATGCTAACAGCCTTAAAGCATAATTCAGCTTCATTAATACAGCAATTCTGTCATGCATCCCACCTCCATCATCTTCAAGCACATAAATGGTGCTCTTTGATATTCTGCTTGGTTCATGGCAGAGGAAAGTGTTACATTACCATGAAGAAATTAATCCTTTCTAATGATTTATTTATTTTTACCACATTCAACATAGGCAGGATGATTAACATGCAGCAGGGTATGGTCTAGATTAGATTAACTTCTAGGAGTGAATTTTATGGATCCTTGAGTTTGAGTAATTTAAGATGAAATATATTAACTGAACTTTACCTGAAGTGCTGTTGTAAAACCTCCAGACCATTTTCTCTCCCTTTTGCCTGAACACGGAACTGCATGAGTCAGTACTGCCTGTACATAATTTGAAATTCCCAACCGGTATCTTTTGCTGCTGAATTGCATACAAACCAGGATGAATGTTCTGATAACCGACTGTCTTCAGAAAGGCACACAGGTCTATGTTTGCTTTGTATTCTTTTCACGTTGCATGTATATCCAGACAAATACTTCTGAAAATCATTTAATGCCATTGAATTAATACTGGAATCAAACAACCTTTAAATTAATAGTGTGTAATTGGATGCATTGCAGACACTAATTAAATCTTTAAACAAAGCTACACGCACCTGCCTGCTGGTATCTGTCACCCAGAGACCGCTTCCATATGTGTATGGCTGACTTGCTGACAGCACTGTCTCTGAGACCAAAATTTTGGATGAGGCATCCTCACTTTTGCAGAAGTCCCTCTGAATCTCTCATGGCCTTTTTTTCTCAAGAAACACTTTTGCACACGCGAGCCCATGAGCTAGACTGCAAGATTTCTGCTCATACATCATCAGTTTATAAATGAGAAGATTTATGCATCTTATGATCTAGTCTGGGGAATAATTTAATAATAGTAAAAGCAATTGTGCTTGTGCATTCTCAAAGACCTTTACAATCGTGATCTACAAAAGGGTCAGCACGC
This sequence comes from Chloroceryle amazona, assembly GCA_027560015.1. Taxonomy (NCBI): domain Eukaryota; kingdom Metazoa; phylum Chordata; class Aves; order Coraciiformes; family Cerylidae; genus Chloroceryle; species Chloroceryle amazona. The sequence goes on from JANHFX010002385.1 coordinate 52,311, forward strand.
ACCATTTTACAAACATACAAAATTGTTTTCCAACTGGTCAAATTAATATAGAGAAATGTTTAATTATACCTTTGCAGAGAAACCAAGTTCCCAAACTGCTGTCATGACAGACTGTACCACTCTAGTAGGGAGAAAGAGATAGGGAAACCATGTTTAATAAGGCCCCTAGTTCCCATAGTTCAGCCATATGTTTACATTTCTAAGTAACCCCTTTTTACCTCTATATTCACACATTTCCATGGACATTCACTTTTGCATCTGTTGGATCTTCAGTCTGTGGAGTTGCAAGAAGTGGAGCACCTGGGCTCTGCCAAAGAGCAGACGTTGACCCCCTATATTCCAGCCCCTCACAATAGCTATATTAGTTCCATTAACTTTGGTTGAGTTGAATACAGTTTTTCATAGCAAGTGATCCAACCGTCCAGAGGTGCTTAATCTCTGTTATATAAATTAATCTCCACTTTACGAAGTACACTTAGACACACTAATACAAGCTGCTGTTGCAGTGAGCTTTTTTAAATAGCATTAAAATTTAAAACTCAACTTGTTTCCAAGTGCTGCTTAACAAACAATTTGCCTAAATAACAAATTTTAAATATTTTCAGTAAAGGTAGAGACACGCATGGTAAATTGTAGATGAGTGGATTTAACCCAAATGACATTGCATAGGTATGTCGCAAAACCTGGACTTCATAAAGAGGTTGATTGTAAATTAGTTTGACATTAAAGGCTTGTCTGCTTCTCCACTGTATGCTAGAAAGAATTTCTGAATTTTCAGAAATGCCTTTCTGAAAGAAAACATCCATTTTACAGACCTTGTAAAGGTCACTTAGTGAGCACTGACATATTCCTATACTGAACTTGATGGCAGACCTTCAGAGCCTGAAAAATATCAGTGAACGCTTTTTTTCTTTTTTTCTTTTAGAAATTAAAACCTTTTTAGAATACAATATCCTATCTCTTGAAAATACCAAAGGACTCACTGGGCTGCAAAAATGTAATGAGATGATTTTGAAGGTACTAGCTCTCACCTTTATGCAGATTTGTTGGGATTAAAAACTGTGCTTCAAAAACTCTTTGAACAAAACACCATTTGAAAATTTTATGCTTTTGTATCTCTAAGTTTGCTGTGCCCAGTTCATCCAAGTCTGGCATCATGCTCCACTTCTGACACCATGCTGCTGTTCCTGTGTGCATCCAGCATGCTGATCTGAAGGCCAAAAACCAAATTCCCCATTAACCAGGTACTCTTCTGAAACCCTGGGAATAGTATGGTATTTTCTATCTGAGATGGTGTGTGGTTTTCTATGGCAACTGAGACTATTGGGGTTCTTTCTATCTGAGAAAATATCACAACAACAAAGAAAATTAAACAGCAGAATACAATTTTTCTTTCAAACTTTGCAGAGGTTATTTGTTATACATGGGGGTATGAGGGAAAGGTTGCTACTATCTATGTCATGTGCCTTTGATTTACCTTCTTGGTTGTACTTTCCTACTATTGCATTACACCATGAAAAGTCCAGTCAGGACAGCAAGCAGGAAATGAAGCAGCAGCTAGTGATAAAAGAGGCTTGTGGGAAAAATATATCAAGGGCCCTTCGGGCAACAGCGAGATGTTCTTGTTTAAGGAATGCTTGCTTGGTTCCAGTGAGTTTAACAGCCTTGTTTTCATTTGGTTTCTTACTAATTTTATTTCCCAACCCCCTACAAGGCTGGAACCCAGAACCATACTCCATGTCCTATGTGCATTAAGCTAGCAGCTCAAGTGCATCCAGGTTTGATAGATAAACATTGATAGGTGATGTTATTTAGACAAAAATGCCATATTAGAAAACTTTCTGGCCCTAATCCTTTATTGGTTAGCAGAGTGTTTTTAGATGATGGCATAAGATGTAATTTTGAATGTGTGTTTTTTTGGAGTGTTAATTTGAACCACTTGAAGTGAATATAACAAGCAAAGATGTAAAATATCAATATTCTTGGGTGGGCTTTAGGGTCAGTTTGCCAGTGGCATGGAAATGAGTACATGAAAATTAATTGCATGAGAAGCCTATAGATTTGGCAGAGGACTTGTAAAAGTTGCTAATGTTTTGGTTGCTTTCAGCTCATGCTGTATCTGAAGTGCAGCATGAATGGACACCTTTCAGAAATGTTGAATATTAAGATCGTCAGTGGATGGTCTTAAAGAACTGCTCTGTCTCTTAAATCAGACCTTTATCTGCAGTGGTCTGAGTCTAGAACCTCCTCATGGCACAAAGTTGAGAGCAACATATGTGAAAACAGGATTTTGCTTTGTATTTTAAGAAAACACTGTTATGTTCTTTATTTGCAGTCAGCCCCAAAATCTGCTGCTTTGCATCTGGGTAATCTCCATGAACCACAAAGGACTTAAGAGGTGTTCCTTGTAGCTGAGAGACAGTTCTGCTCTTTGGGACATACTTCCAGCAAGAATGTGACTTAGCAGCACATGCCACTAAAATCAAAGGAGTAAGAATAGCACCGACCAGCTGAGGGTGTCCCCCACAGGGTTAAATTTATGTGTCAGTGTTCCATATGTTGCAATGATAACTTTGATGGTGCAGCAGTTGATAGTTCTTTCCCAAAGGTAAATAGGATTTCTCTTTGTGCTGCAAAAGTAAATCTGAACGAGAAAGGATGATGTCCAGGAGTGTTTCTTTGCTCAGTAACAAGCTGGGGGGGCGGGGGGGGGGGGAAATGCAGTTTCAAACTTGGTGAATCTGACACTTGATCAATGGCCTGTGTGAGAGCTGCCTGGGTTTTCCCTTCTCCAGTCAAAGATGAACTGACTTTTCTGTGGCATTCACTTAAATCAGAGCAACCACTATAAATAACAAGTGTGTTTGCATGCCAGGTCAATGTTCTGGAGCAGATCAGAGAAGATACAAAAGGGCAAAGTAGCTTTTTTCGAGAAGAACTGGAACAGTAAATTTCTATTTAGTTGGAGCATCTGACTAGCAGATGGTAAGGAATAAATTGAAGAACATGAAAACTATGCGGATGTGTCAGGGGATTTAGTTACCAGCAGGTGAAATGTGGGACTTCTGCCACATAAAACATAATCCAATCTCTAGCATAGTAATGGTCAGGATGCTATCATAAACATGATAGTAGTCCTGCCAGCATGTGGGCACAGGAGTCATCAGGACCTCACAAAGCTCCAGCAGCACTTGGGTTTCCAGGACTGGAAGCCAACAGCAGAAAATAATTGGGACTTTTCCTATGGATACATCTAATATATATTAATTTTGACAGTCAGGAAAACAGTAGAGGAGGCTTGAGAGAAAGGTACGGACACATCCTTTCTGTAGTTTTTTCAGTCAGCAAGTTGGAACTACACCGAGCTACAGAAATGGCAGGGAAGCATGTGGTCATCCATACCAGGCCTGGAACATCCTTCTCCAAAGTGTTACTGCCCTTTCAAAGAGGTTTTGAAGATTATCTGGAAGCAAAAAGGGTCCTTTGGTTTTCAGATGGGAGAAAAACATGTCCTTTCATTTTTAGAGTTCCAGGTAGCTTGGTGTTTTGGTGTCTTGCTCAATAGCTCAGATGACCTATTTTGACTTAATTCAATTCTGATGGAACTGTGGCACTTAAATTTCTCCAGTTCAATTCCACTTAATTATTCTGATTCTTGGAAACACTCTGTAGTATTTGGGCTCAGAACAGCAGTAGTAGTGACAACTTCTTGGCGAGTGTAGATTTTTAAAACAACCTGATAAATGCACTTTTCATGCATTTTCATCATCTCTTGTTTATCCCAAAGACAGTGGAACATAGGGAAACTTGCTGATTTTAGGTCTTACTTCTTTAATGAACTTCAGTAATGAGAACAAGGAGAGTGGCTGTAATGTTTAGTTTGTAAACAGGGCATATGTTATTTAGCTTGTGTTCTTTTAATTATTAGTCATGAACAGGACTTTCAAGACTGTTAAGAATTAAGAGAATAATTACATATGCACATAGCTGATGGCTTTACTCTGCAGAGAGAGGAGGTTGCCTAACTGGGCCAAGATGACAAAAAGCTATTGTTAAAATAGAGTTTGTGTATCTGTAGGGAATTATATTTTCCAGTCAAAGATGTAAAGATATATCCTTCAATTACAGAGGACTCATTTTCTCCCACTGCAGCTTTCTCAGGAGTTTATTGTGTCTCTGGTTACATATTGGGTGAATAACTTGCAATGAATAGTTTTTCTGTTTCTGATCAGCCTGTGAACAGCCTGCATGCATGAGATCAGTGCTGTATGCTGCTAAGACTCAGTTTAAGCCATACATTGAAGCACTATGGGGCTGCTGGAGTTGCTAGAGCCATTCTGTCCTGGAGCTGTTCTGCCTTGGGACATCTTGGGAGTTAAAAGTCACCCAGATCCCATGATTAATTTCTACTAGGATAAATCAAGATTAATCAGACTGTATGTAATTGATGGCTTGATCATCTGTTTAATTTCACTGTGATAAGAGCATAAGTTTCAAACATGACACATTCAGCTCAGAAGTGGAGGTAGGCCACTCTTCATATCATTAACCCAGTGTCACTTGATTTCCTGGGATGGTTTTTTGGTTGGGTGTTTTTTTATTTCCATCTTTTCCCACAACCATAGCAATTGTTCAAGTTTCCAAAAGCCTTTGCAGAGCAAGAGATACAAGTGTGCTAGCTTCATTGTGGGCTTGGTATATGCAATTGGGTGGTGTTCATGGTTGCACAATATTCAAAGCTTTCTCCATCTTCTGCTCTTCCCATGCCACCTGGTATGACTTGCTGAGCCCCACAGCCCACCAACACTTATTCCAACAGCTCTCAGAAATGTTTGGCAGACATCAATGTGCAAGGAGGGGCTTAGCAAGTCCCTTTCAGAGTCTTTCTGAAAGGTTTTCCGCTGGGGTGGGGAGATATTTTTCCAGAAGATTTCTTATGCCTAAAAACTAAGTGTCCAGTGTGCTGTTATCAAGAAATGCTCATGAGAAAGCATAGGGTGAGCCCTGGAAGGGAGGGGGTTAAAATGACAACAGCTGGAAAATGGTAGATTATTGTAATAGGAAAAGTAGTAAGAGGGATTAAAGCCAATTCTAGGAAAAACTTTTACTCTTGTACTTTAAAGCATGGCTATTATAAAGTATATCTTATATGTACTGGTTTTCATGAGACACAATCACATTTGAAGGTTTGATAGAGAGTTCATTCTTTGAAGTACTTTTCTACATCAGGGTTTTAAAAAAAGCATTCACTCATATTGCTAGATTTTTTTTTTTTTTCCCTTCCAGCATTGCAGCATATTACTGTCCTATCCATCCTTAGGTTTTTTTACTTACATTTGTGATGTTTTCCAAGGATTTCACTGAAGTCAGTTAAATTAATCTGGACTTACACTCCCACTGAGAGACTTCAGAACAAGAACTGCTACATCTTATTTCAAACCATTGTCTCTTTTCCTAAAACAGGCCTTGCCTGTATTTGGAATGGTGTGGGGATATTTTTCAGGAGAAGGGTGTAGGACGAGGTGGCTGCTGAGGTTCAGCCCGCATTTTTCAGCAGATTCATGTTTCTTCCTCAGTGGATGGATTTGCCATCGAGACACTGCTGCTTGTAAAGTCAGGGTGTGTTTCCCAAAAGAACAAGAAGGAGGGGAAGCATGTCCTGGCACAGCCAGCCTCACTAGTCCAATAGCCTTTCTCATCTTTTAGCCTTTTCTAGCTGAGCAATGGCAGCTTGCTTGTCTGACATTGACTCAATTATTAGTGCAAAATAATTTTTTTTCCAGTGTCCTCCAATAATGGTCCATCTCAAAGAAATGTCTTTGCTTACTACTGCAAACACTGAGCAAACAGTGCCTGGATGGTTTGAGAGCAAAAAGCTTTCATTTGTATCTCATATGTAGAAGCCTTGTATTTTTCTTATTCATCTTTGAGGGCAATCGTCAGAGGGACACCTAAAGCAGCTTTTCTCATTGTCATCCCAAAGGGTATTAGATGTGGGCCTATGGATATATATATATATGGGGTTTGTGGTTAGAGAGTAGCAGTATGAGTTCAAGACTGGGTTTGTTGTCTGGGAGAGGGTATGAATCAACTTTATAATTCAAGGAGCTCAGGAGGTAGGCTAAGAGTAGAGTACCTTTGAGGTGATGTTAAGAAGTGCATGTTTGACATGATGTAGAAAAGGTGATAGGGAGAAGAGTTAAAATATTTTCTTACAGATAAACGTGTAACAGACATCTTGTTAATTATGCATCTTTTAAGCTTGGTTTGCAAATTGACTTAATAGTATATAATCATGATTTATTTAAAGACAAATTAGCATTTGACTTTGATTTTTCAGTTGAATAAGTTATCTGTATTTCTGGTGTGTTATCATGGAGCTCATATTTGACATTTTGTAGCTTTTAGGTCACTAATGCGAAAATGTTGGACATGTTTTTCTTTTTTCTCCTCTTTCATAAGACTTACTTAACATCATGATTCAGGTTAATGTTACTTTCATGCCAGTGAGAATCTCTTACTAGTATATGTTCCACTTTCTTCTTTCCTTCAGGTACAGCCAATCTGTTGTTGCCGAGTTTCTGGATTTGCACCCATAAAATCTGTATTATCGATCATGGATATTTCCTCATGTTGCTCAAGTTAATACGTGTTTGTGGCATGGGGAACTGACCTCAGCACTTCGGTATAAGACAGACTGGAGGGGTCTGAATTACTGGTATAGCTGCTGCCAGAATTTTGGTTTGCTTATTGTGAATACCTGTGGTTTATTCCTGCAAAATCCTACAATCTGCAGCACTGAACTCATGGTACATTGGGCTCTCCTGATGGAAATGCTTTGTCAAAATCATACTCAGTAAGTACAGATACTAACCTGAGAAACATACCCCTTTCTCATCTTTCTGGTTTTATTGTTGTCATGTGCAAGTCAAAGCAATGCTACCATGTCTCCTCAATTTCATCCAAAACACTATAAGGAGTGAAAATAACTTAAAAGCCTAGTTGACTCTTCAGTGAGTGCTACCAACCATGCAAACCCAAAGTACTTCCTTTTAAGCAGAACTCAGTAAGTAAGCTTTGGGAATAGATCTGAAAAGTCAGTTTCTCTTCACTACTGTGAAGTGTTTGCAAGTGGCCAACTACTGCAACAATGTTCTGTTGTTCAGAATTATTCACCAAAGAATCATCTAGAAGGGGCATGTAATTCAGAAGTAATTCAGTCAAGAATTTCAACAGTCTAGATGACTTCCCTGAATACAGAGGCTGCTTGATAGGTTTCCTAAACAAACTGCATAAATTGTGTTCCCTTTAAAAAGTGAGACTATCTTCTCCATTGCAAAGTTGAATTGGATAGCAATAATGCCAATTACAGAAGCCTTCAGAGCACGTCCCTGCGGTTTGTTTACGTGGTAAGTAAATAGCTTGCACAAAGCACCTTCACTAGCTTCATTCCAGATGCATGTAAACAAAATAGTACTGAAACAACCCATATTTATTTATAGCTTATTGTAAAACATGGTTCCTGCTTCTCTTCGGTTTGGTGTAGTGAGCAGGTAGGAATGCTAAGCAGGAAGATGTGAACAAGCTGCAAAGTTCTTTCTTTTTTCCATCCCTTTTCCAAATATTATTGTGGTGGCAGTGGCTTTCGGATCCTTTGGCCGCTACTTTTTGAGAAGGGTTTGGTATCCATTATTGGTTAGGCTCCACAAGCAACATTTTAAGGGAAGTGCCACAAATGCATTCCCAAATAAACGCCTGGAGCTCTGCAGTAAACTCTCCCCAAGCTTTACTTAAACATCCAGTACATTCAAAAAATGGAAAGTCAGGGGAGAAAATGCTGAGGATAACATATAAGGGACTGTGGCCAGGTAATCTCTCCTGAGAGCTGCTGTGAGACAACATGAGCTCATCACCACTCTCGGAAAGCCAAAGGCATTTCTGTTCTTCATTTCATTAGTGGATCACAAAAGGAGCCTCAGAGCTAGGGTTGTACAATGGCCATCCTTTTCCTTTAAAGAAATGCATTCAAGTGTGCATGATTAATTTTTTCCTCCGATGCATCACTTATAGCCACTGAGAGCATTTTCCCCTGAAACAAAATGCCTACTTTATCTGCAAAGATCAGTGCGTATTTAAGCTTCATGGAGCCTGCAGAACTTCAGTAGCCCCAAAGCAAGCATTCGGTATGAAGTCTTTGCTTTTGCTCTTTCTAATACTGTGCACTTTTATTGTAAATCTATAGTTTATCTCAGAGATATGGCAAGAAAGGCGGTGCTATTCTAATTCTAGAAGAGCTCTGCTGATAGACAGTTAACAGTTTTTCCATTTAGCTCCAGGTGTTTCAAAATTTCAAAATTGCTATGGAAAAAGCATAGGATTGTTTGGGCCAGTGTTTGTTGAAATTCTCTCAAAATGGAGTAATATTAATGACTGTAGAGGGATGCCTACACTGCAGCCTATGTAAGTCAGTCATGCCAACCTGCTAACAACCTCAAATGATTATAAATAGCCTTTTGATAAACTTAAGTGATAGTTTCTCTCATTTTTGTGGTGTTGTTCTCTATCTGACGACAAAGACAGACCTGTATTTTGAATTCTAAATTCAGCATTCATCAATTTTTAGGGGAAATGGGAGAGGTGAGAAAGGGAAAAGCTTAATTTTGATTTGCATGGTTGCAAGACAAGATTCCATCCATATGTGACACTGAATATAAAGTCTGACCCTGTAGCCCTCGGAGTCAGTGACACTTTTACCAGTTTCAGAGGTACATGATTCAATCTATATTGCTTAATAAAAAAGCACAGCATCTGGTCCTGCAAGCAAATCCTTTAGAGCAGAGTCACTGGTGTTGCAGTGAGAGCTGTCAGACCACTGTACACAGGTTGGCAGTGGAAATGCCAGATATTGTTCCAGGTGCTGAGCAGTGTATGATCCCAGCCATAGCTCTTTCTGGAACGTTAGTACCCTGTCTGCACCTCTGACTTTAAATCACACCACAATCTGAATTTTTAAATCAGAGTGGCATGCCTTTCTGTGAGCAGGAAAGGAGAGTTGTTTAACATCTACCTTTTGCAGGGTGGCACCAGGGGAATTTTCAGGAACTTTTCAGTGTGATCATCATCTCTGTTTTATCATTCATTGCATAATGTCTCAGGAGAGAAGTAGTTTATGGGTCACCAGAAATATTTTAAGAGAATGTACATAAATGGATTACTGGATTGCAGGAATTGGGCGAAAAGCATGAGGATACTTCCAATGCACATTCCTAATAATGTGCTACCCATGTGGTAGCAGCAGTATGTTCCCTGTTTTGATCAGCCTGGTGGGGACATCATCATCTCCAGTTGCTGAGTTTTCCTTGGGCACAGGTGACTCAGGCACTCTGCCATGGCTGCTAGTGTCATTCAGTACAGTGCCTTGTTCACCTGGTGTTCTCTTTCAGAAGCAACCCCTGCTCAATGACTCTCTCCACCTTGAGTTCTTGGATAGGAAGCACCACTGCCTCTAATTCCTGCAAAATACCTAATCTTGGGTTTGCAGATTGTGGTGCATGCCTTTGTACTTTTAATTCCCACTGAGGAATCTGTGTGCAGTAGTAGAAAATGTAAACCTGATGCCTGGTTTTAGAGGGCAGTGGTTTAGGGAGCTCATTTTCTAGGAGTCTTTAAAAAAAAAAGATAAATTGGTCTCGCATTCCTGCGCATTTTGAGATCCTAGATTTTGTGAAGTTGTCAATAAAATGTCAGTGTTATAGAATGTGTTGTAGGTATGAATTCTCCGGTATTTCCTAATAGTCAGGGTATGGCCAGGAACATTTGGGCTTTTGGACTTCCAGTCCAAATGCTAGTATTTCACACACTTCAGGTTTGGGTCAGGCAAATCTTCCTGATGGGAGCAATGCTGTGGGATATATGTCTTACACTACTAGAGGTTTCAAGTCAAGTATTTCCTCAATAAACTGGAAGACAATTTATTCCTTCGGATGCTTAGAAATTCAGAGGAAGTAAGCTACCTGGGCACTGGGGCCAGAATATTTATAATCTACACTTTGTTCTGTTCAGTTCCTGCTTTTTTGGGTAGGCCAAGTAGCCTCTCCATGCCTCGATTTTCCCCTTACATCACATCTCTGTGGTATCTATAAAACAAAGCCCTAGAAGTGTGCCTTTAGCCTGTCACTGTGGGATGTGAAAGTCAGAGGCTGTGGTATGAAAAAAATAATAACCTATGTGTGACTTGGGACCTTTCATTTCCATCCTCTGAGAAAAACCCTTTTTAGAGGCTGGGAAAGGGAGGCAATAAAATGTGCCTAATTACATTTGACTAGTGGATGTACTTCAGTATGGGCCTCTCATGTTAGTCTGCAAAGGTTGAAACGGAACCCATGGTTATTTTAAAATTAATTATCACTCTTCTGAAGTCACACTGAAAAAAAGAACAGCTAGGCAAAACCAGGCAATAAAATGACTCGACGATGAGGCAAAGTACACCATATGTCAGCTGCACCTTAAAGCCAATGGGGTGCCGCCTTTGTCCTTCTCAATGTGGTATTTTTGCTAAGGTATTACAGGACACCTTGTGCTTCCCACGGCAAAGCTCTGGCATTTGGTGTGTGTGTGAAACAACAGTAGCAATACTTTACCGCCTTTTTCAGTTTAGCATTCGTTTCTTACTTTACAATTTTCTACTCGGGCCCTTGCAGAGCTTGCAACTGCAGGGTAAATATTTTAATTTTATTTTTCATAATTGATCACCTGACTTTTAACATCTGCTGAGTGCAAGAGATGCAGGAGCTGGTGGGGGAAAAAAAGGTATGGCTGTTCTCAGCAGGGCATTGGCTCAGCCCTCCTCAAATATTTTCTCCTGATATGTTCAGTGCAGAACATACAGGCACTTACTCCTGGCAGCATTAAGCCCATGCCTGCTGAGTGCTGCTGTATGCTCAGAGTCATATACACCATGTAGAAAATAGGCAGCAAAGCTTGCTGGAAGGCCCCTGAGCAATTCTTTCAGCAGAGAACAGACATGGCTCAAGAAGGTACAGGGTAGGTGGAAGTTTCCCTTGGGAAATCCCTGGAAAATGGGAGGCTCAAAGTCAGGCCTGGTACACACTGTTGTAAATGTGACTCTCTGTGCGTGATGTTTGTAGGCTGGGGGTAACACTGTCCTTGACCATAATATATGCTTAACCAAGAACAAATTACCTGAACCGGTAGAGAGAAAATGTTAATTAAAGTAATTTTTGCCTTTGAGAGAGGAAAATAATTCTGCCCTAAATCCCTAGGAACAGGGTGATTTGTCATTTTTAAAAGCTCTGTTTCTGTTCACTATTTATGTGGCACTGTACCAACCATTACACAGGCTGTTAAGTAAAATGCAACAACTCGGGAGTTGCATTGTCCAAGGAGTTGTCATAAAAAGGTACAGGAAAATGTTGCAACTCAGCCTGTAACTCAGCAATGCAACTGCTCTAGTAGTAACGGGGATATTTTTCTTTCTTCTTCTTTATCTTCATTGACCACATGGGTGATAAAAACAGAGAAAGCAAACTGCTGCCTCCTCTTGCAAATATATGACTTCTAGGAATGGCAAAAAGGCTTTAGCATTGCTACAGAGTACAAATGAAGTATTTGTTAGTGGGTTTTGCTATTTATACACGTTGTTGGAGCTGGAGTGGGGGTTTCCCTGTTGATCTGTGATGCAAAGAATGGATTGCACCATGGATGAGGAGCTAAAATTATATTTTATAGTCTGGATCAGCAAATCTTTTCAAGTTCACTGATTAAAGCTCAGCAAAAAGTTATTCTTGGATGGCAAGCTACACAGTGCTGACCTCTCTCTGACTTTGTGGAGAAAGCTTAAAGAAACTTGAGCCTTTTGTATGGCACAGCACTTGATTTTGTGATAAATGGCAAATGAAGATGGTGTTTTGTTTCCCAAGTACATCTGTGATGGCAGGCAGGGAGGACATTAGGTGAAACAAACCTGTTGCAACTACTAAGCAACTATTTCTGGAGCAAAGATGGCTGTGCCTTGGTGTTGTCTGCAGGAACAACAGGCTCCTGGCACCTCACGGAGGGAGGCAAGGTCTCAGTCAGTACAGGCAGTACTGAAGGGAGTCTCTCTGGCACACAGACACAGACTGTGCTGTCCGGGTGTCTCCTTCCCTTGTTTTTCTCCCTTGTCCTCCTTCTCCTCTCCAGGGCAATTTCTCATAACTTGGCATGCATCTCAACAATGACAAGCCAGAAGCGTTTTGAGCCAGGCTGCAATTTCCAAGGGGGCTTGCAGATATTTGATGCCTTTTTCCTCCTTGCCCTTGATATAGCTCAGGATGGAGGAAGCAGCTTCCATATTCTTCCTGAACAGTCACTGAGACTGACCTTCCCATAATTAAATATCAGGAGGAGAAACAGGAAGGGAAGTCTGTGCAGGCACCTAACTAGATCTCCCTTTTGCTCTCCCTCTTTTTGAAGCCTCTGGGTAAAGAGATGGTGGGAACAAAAGATGTGATTTAATAAATTAGGCTCCATTAGGGTTCATGGACAGTGTCATTGCTGTGGTAAAAGAAAAACTGGAGAGCTCTTGCAGAAAGGCAGAATGTCTGAATTTTGCAGGTGTTAAAAGCTGGTGCCAGCTGCCCAAAAGTTAGATGCATTCTACCAAATTCAGCAAAAGTTAAAAATAGTGTTTGGAGTAGGAGCTAGGAATGAAAACATTTAAACTAAACATAGATAGAATCACTGTCAGATTTAAGCTAGAGAGGCAGACATGGGGAGGGACAAAAAAAAGAGAGTTAAAGCATTTTATGGAGACTGGAAATCCGTTTGTAGAGTGAAGTTGCTCTATTGTTCGTTTCTTGCTTTGAGTAGGGACTCAAGACAACACCTATCACAGACCTTCTCTTTATGGCTGTCTTAGTCCAGCCAGAATTTGTAGTTGCTCTTGATGTATTTGTCTTCTGGATTCATCTGAGAGAAAATACTCTATTATTTAGGAAAACAACACATTTCATTCAGTTCATATAGAAGAAAAAGAAAAATCATGAAATGTTACCTGTGATTAAATCAATCCGGTGACGTTATGTTCCACTTACAGACATTCTGCAAGCAGAAGAAAAACCCTAACATCTTCAGATAGGTTCTTTGTTTTACGAGCAACTGTTGTGGGTTTTTTTCACCGTGATGTAAATCAATGTGATAAAAGTAAAACTACACATCAAAGTCTTGAAGTCAGTATCATTAAAGAAAAAAATACAAAAAAAACCTAAGACACACCTTCCCCCACCCCCCAAGCCCTCAAACCCCACTAAAACACCCCAGAAGTAATAGTATATGTACTCTTACTGGCATCCGTAGAGAACCCCCACCTCTAAATGATACTAGATGGTGGTACAAACAGGTTTTTATCGTAAGCATCCTCTAAGAATTATTATTTGTCACCTGATGGGAGTCCTCTTCCCTAGAGGTCATTCCAGAGCACAATGCACAGCTCCCTGGGATCAACCAGGGAACTCGCTTTTCAATGTATTAGTTCTATGCCCATTATTTTCTTTAAAAAAATATGTGGAGACATTTAATAAGATGAGTTACCCTTGAAGGTATTTTAAGATCTTCTTTCTGTAGCTAATGAGCAAGTAGATAGGAATCTAAAGATGAAGCTAGTTATCCCAGTGCTGTTGAAAGCCACATAAAAATGACTGAATGTCTAACACTAAAAGCTATATAAAAGGGACTGAATGTCTACCACTAAAAGTAACTATATTGTATATAAGTAACAGAAGATTCTCAACAATTGGTGTTAATGCTTATAAGAAGATGACTTGCTATTTATTTGCTTATTTTGCTTCAGTCCAATTGTACATGGCTGAAGCAGAATCTAATCTCATGAAATAACACAACTTTAAGTCACTGATTTCTACCTAACGAGCGTCCTTAGCACCACTAGTCTTTGGCACAAGTGCACAGCCTTTGTATAACAGTATTTGTGATTAATAGGAATAAGAAAGTTCACTGTGTGGATGCTTTTGACCTGAAAAGAAGTACAAAGCTTCCATCCAACACTGCTATTTATATATGTTGTTTAGCATAGTACCCCAAACCATGAACCAATTTTTTCCAGTACATAGAACCAGTAGCTAACTTCCAGTCTTTGCCTATAGGAGAATGCGCCTTCTCAGCTATTTGCTATGCCTAGTTAGACTTGGTAAATATTTTTATATTTTGTATCACTAATATTGGTGATTTAGAGCCATTTCAATATTCCATCATGTGAACTATGGAACTTGCTTGTTGCAGAGATCATCCTTAAGATGGTGTTTGTATTTTATACCAGCCTGATCATGGATTTGGGTTACTCAGCTGCCTCAAACTTGAGCTTCTGCTCTATCCACTCTCCCTTTTCTTTTCTTTTTTTTTTCTTTCTTTTTTTTTTTTTTGAGATGCTGTTATTGCAGTGGATAAGCTAGTAAGTCTCTATTTACTCTGCCCCTCTTCTTTGCACTAACAGTCCTGCCATCTACAAACCATCTCACGGGAGACTGATTTCCGACATGAACTATGCTGCACCAGTAAACACTTCTGATAAAACCCAGATATTTGCTGTGTGATCCTGGAGGAGAGATACTAAAATCCATCAACCCATCCCTCTCTGACCACTGAAGGGCTATTTCCCAGAAGATGGAGCTCTTTCCCCAAGACTGGTGATGGAGATCTTGTAAGTTCAATATCACAAAATTTGACAATTCTTATGGATTTTGGTGAATTATTCTCCTTAACTGAGAGGAGGAAAATCAAATTAATGTGTTGACCACAGATATCTTCTTATAAAAGAAAAGTCTTATTTTTTTTCTACAGTAAGTGATACTTCTTCACTATAATACTAGTGCATGAAAGTAAATTTAGTTATTAAAGAGTCTTGATGCCAAACTTTTTTTTTTCCTTCAAAGCAACGCAAGACTCCTTGTCAGACTTGTGTATATAAAGCTGTGTCATCTTCTATAGTTTATTGTTTGATTAGAAAGATGTCGATTTGTGTTATAGACGGCCATCATTCCTTTTTTACTGGAAGCAAATCCATTCACTCCTCTCTGGGCTAGAAATGGGTATTTATTTCTGGTAGTCTTTGTTTTCCACCTGTGTATGATAAGACTGAGAGGGATTTAAAATTTCAACATTGAAAAACACATGAAAAAGTAATGGCCATAGAAGATCAAAAGAAAAATATAGATGTTGATTCTTGCTAAACTAAGGAGGGCTTCTGGGAACCAAATCAGAAGGTGTCCCTTGTGTTGGGAATGGAACAGCAGAACTGGTATCAGATGCTGAAGGAAATAATTAGTACATGAGAATTTTAATACATTTATAATATGCTTATGTGTATTTACTGTCTGATCATCTTCTTCTAAAAGCAGTGTTATCCCTCTTCCTCCTCTCCTGCTCCTGCCCAAAATCTGGAGTAAGGCTTTTGGCGTCTCTTAAGTCTGGACACACTGGGGAAACCCTACAGAAACTGGGCAAAACTATCATTGTGAATGACACCAAACAATTGTCAGTGTCTCAGCTTCCACTGTTTTGGATGTTATGAACATTTTACTTTTCTTTTTATTGCTGTAGATCAGATATTAGTTTTTTACAGCTCACATGTGTGTTATCTAAACTGCAAAAAAGATTATGAAGAAGGGAAGTTTTATAAGCACTGACATGGTTGTCATGACTACCTAAGCCACTTTGTTGGTACCATACAAGTCTTTCGCATTATCTGTCTAGCTTTTACACAAACATTTTTTTCCATGAGAGTCTGAAGAAACAGGGCTCAAGAAACATCTATAAGCCTAAATATGTATGTGTGTGCAGCATTCAAATGAAGCTAATGCTATTTTTTTTTTTTCTCTCAACTAAATAGCATGTGTGTGCTATATGCCTTGGACTGTGAGAGAGGCCAGTCAAAGCTATTCTTCTACTTCTGACTGAACTGACAAGATCTGAAGTCCTGGCAATCAGGGCTATAAATGATTAAGTAAAGTAGGTTGCTCTGACTTATCATGAGGCAGATGTTCCTGCCCATTTTTCCTTTGTACTAATGGCAATATTTTCAAAGCCTCCTCCTCTCTTTAGCACTTCAGCATCTGATGTTTCTCACTGAATGCAAAGCAGGTGGATTTGCCTTTCTCTCTGCCCAGCTAGAAAAAAGGAGTTGAAGGAACTGGAGGGACAGAGAGATGTCTGTGATGATGTAAAAGTTTCCAAGCACACCATTAAAATCAAAGAGAAATTGCAAGCCAGTATCAAGCCATAAATATCACAGTATATGCCATATTCACTGAAGTCTGCTGGAACCAGACTCCCCTAAATAAACATTTTGATGTCTTTGCACCTCTGCAAATTCATAAGTGTTTGACTTCACTGTCAGCATGTCTCAGAAGGACCATGAACTTGACCAGAAGGCAGTTTTAGCTGCATTGGTCCTTCACATGCAACTTGGGCAGGGGCTGTGAGTGTGTGCGTGAGTCTTGTGGTATAGAGGTGTGTGCCCAAAGCAGCTTTTGACTGCTGCTGTTTCCTTGTGCAGTGATTATCAGGCTTTCCTTTGGGTGTTCCTCTCCCCCCATGGTCCTTTGCTCCTTGGGTGCAGCAGAGGTTGCAAATTCTCAAGGAGCAAAGGACCCCTTGTCTGGAGGAAACTGATACTCCAGATAGGGCAGTTTATAAGCCTTTTCCCACAGGCCTGTAATGTTGGGAGAGCTGTGACATGGGAGTACACTCTGCAAGGCACTCAGAAAAGCGCACTTGAGCACCCAAACCCATTTTTCTTTGTTGTTTTGTTTGTTTTTTTTCTTTTAGGGAAGCATTTGCTAAGTGACAGACTTGTGGATCAGGTGCAAGGGAACAAGCAGATGTAGGAGTAGTGCGAGTCTAAATGTTAACATATTCCTAAATAAAAATACAGTTTATTTGAAGCAAGATGATGAACATAAACCTGATAGCACTTTTCCTTGTTCACATTTTGAATACCTATGTATATCTGAAAAAAAAAAAAAAAAGTAACATGCTCTGGGCACAGGGTCTCCAAAACAGCAAGGGTCAGTTTAAGATAAAGTTTTGTTGCTAGGAGACTGTAACCATGAAATAGAAATGCTGATTAGTTGACATAGTGGAGCGATGATGAAAAAAAGACATTTCAGTGTCTGTGTTATGTCAGAAACATGAAAACCCACAGTTATTTTGGAAAAGCTAAATACAAAAATACAAATCCAAACAGCAGTAAATCTAACCCAAGTGCAAATGGCTCCAGACTCTGATTTAAAGTTTGAATACAAGAATATAGCTGGAGTTAATAATTTAGATGACCCAGATGTTAAATCATTGAGAAAGAAGTAAATGTGGAGAGGTTAAATGTATGTAGCTGTACCATTCTTTTAGCACTGAAGGAGTTTATGGCAGGATTTTATGTAACCTGTATGTACATAAATTGTGCATTCTAAGGACTCAGAAACTTCTGAAGAGGGTCATTTCAGTATAAAAAGCAGGTCTGGTCATGAAATTTATTTAATGGTAACAGAATAATAACTTGCAGAAATGAAGCCCTCTGTTAGAAATCTCTTCTTTCATGTTCCTATGGAAAGGCTGTCACAGTCAGAGGAAAAAATAAAATTGCCCACTGTGAAGAGGTAGGTTTGGGTTCCTTGTTGTTATTTTGTTTCTGACAAAGCTGGCAAACACCTGTATAAAAGAAAACATCTGCAAAATACTTCTGCAGCTAGTTAGGATATGAAGGAAGTTTCAAGTAAAACCATTTTCATATGTTCATCTGCTTTTAAATCAGGTATGGTGAGAATCTGGGATGGTGAAAGCTTTTGCAACTCGTAAAAAATTGTCGACTAATCGATAATGATATTATAATAAAATAAATAATTTACGCTAAGCATACTTTAAACTTGTGAAATGTGATTTAATTGTTTTGCCAGTGGGGAAATACTGAAGAAATGAGTTGCGCTTACTTAACTTAATTTTTGTTTTGGCATGAGGTTTATAATTACTTTAAGTAAGCAAGTTATTTGTATTCATTAGCAGTAATTGACCAGTAAACATGATAGTAACATATTTTTGCTTGGAAAACAGTACTTGTAAGTCTCTGTAGTTGAGAGCTCTGAGCAAAAATACCACATGGAGTAGATTGCCAATATAACACCCTTGAGGCTAGCTATCCTTAACATAATGCATCCATTACTCATTATAAACTGCAGGCTTGTGTGTGTTGGTGTCTTAATGCAGTAGAGTGCAGAGATCCAAGTGTTAGCTCAAAAATGCATTTCCCAAGCTGTGCTTAGACACCTTTATGACACTGCAGCAAAGGGAGAAGGTTTATTTAGGTAAGTCATGCTCTAAATTTGGAAAAAAAAAAAAAAAAGTAGCATAGATCATCATCCTTGCAAATATCTTTCACTTGTGTCTCTTGAGGCAGCAAGTGCCTAGAGGAAATATTTCTGCTTATAATATCATGAGTACAGCTACTGAATGCTTAGAGACACAAAAATGTTCAGAGGAGAGATATACAGTCAGCTGCCATAGTGTCCTTTATTAAAAAAATAAATAAATCTGGGACATTGCTCTTTCTTTATATGTAGTTTTGAAAGATGGTAGTCTACATAGTTCAGCAGCAGAGGCAGATGCTCAGCATACTCCAGATTACTCATTAGTACTCAAATCCTCATCCCTGCTTAGACCTAGTGCAAGTAGCAGTCAGTCCCCATCTCCTGCTGGCACAGATATAATACACAGACACACACTCAGAAGTAACCTCCCTTAAATCCTGGGAGGAGAGCAGGCATTGTTATCAAGGAAACAAATTCTTATTGGTGTTCCTCATCTAATCCATTTTTATTGCAGAGCAGCCAGTCACAAGAAACATAAAATTGGGTCTGTAGCTCTGTTTCCTACATCTGGGATAGCTGGAAATTGGGAATGTATTACTCAAGATACCAAACAGCTGCACCCAGGGCTTTCCTTCTTAGAGGTGCTTATGGCTTTGCATACAGCATTGTTATTCCCATCATACTCTGGCATGCACAGAAGGGGTGTAAGACAAACAGTACCTGTGAGCAGAAGATTTCTGATTCTTGACCAAGCATTTTAGCTATTGGGTCCCCCTGATTCTCCAAATGTTGTTCCTGGGGTTTTTCAGTAACGGGTGTGATTAGCTGCTGTTGCTCTTCTATTGATTGATACCAGGTTAAAGATGACCTGTCAGGCTTGTCTTCCTTGAAGAATGTGTGTTGGAGGCTGGATACTACCAGGAGCTATTTGTCACTGGGTATTTGCTCATGTAAAAGACTGCCGATACCTACCTTTTTTTCAGCTTCTGTAAATGCTAACTAAAGCTGCCATTTCAACTACCTTGGAGAGGCCCAGAGGAATCACTGGAATTGCTCCTGGATCTGGGAAAATCCATCCCATTGCAGAGTCAGTAGGGAGTGCCCAATCCTCTGCAGATCATGAGTAACACCATCGGTTTTGGAGCTGTTCATAGCTGACAAATACTTGCTCAAAGTGAGCAAGCGAGTTTAAAAAACAGGAATGCGTAAGAACTAAAGGTGGGTTTTTTTCCTAGACAAATACCAAACAGCGTGAATCTTGGAGAACATGCTCTGAGTAGCTCATTCCCAAGTAGCTAGGTAGTGAGAAATTACAGAAAAAGCAAATTGAAGAGACATGAAGAAATCAAGGGATACTAGTTGACTTTCTTTACTCTCAATTCAGTTGGTTTTTGCCATAAGGAGACTACAGGCAAATAGAATTATCACACAGGAAAGAACAATGCCAACTGATTAGTACGTTGTGTTGCAGGAATATCTTCATTGCATTCATGGCATTGCTTGCAAAATCAGACATTACTGATCATTTTACACAGTCACCAAACAGGTTAGCAATGTTTATGGAGCAGCCAACTATCTGCAACAGAATAAGTACATTTTCCCAGGATAAAAAGGCAAGATGAGGATGATAAGGACCCACACTCTTTATCACTCTAGACAATACTTATTTCAGGTTTTTTACCTCTTCTTAAGGCTTGGAATAAATATTATATTGTTTTCCCTTAAAACTTAAGAATGTGTTCACTATTATAAGTGAAGCAGTACACACTGCTTATAAAATATAGAGTAGGGATTATTTTGCTTTTAAGATTTCCTGTATCAATGTGAAAAGACATCCTTTCTGTCAAATTTGTCCATGATGTTAAAGATTTCAGAAAGGAATAATATATAATCAAAGGACATATCTGTGTGTGAAGGCATATTGTACATAGCCTCTCTTTATATACAGTTTATATTATGTAGTATGTGGTTTCTTTGTGCTGAACTCCCAACCTGTCCATAACATCTTTCTGCATTTAGTGGGTTGGCACATAAACTGTCTTAAGTGCTCTGTTTCAGCAGAGTCATGAAAGGTACTTTCAGGAGCTGGCCCACAGCAAAATGTATCCTGAGGGAACAAAACAGATACAGATCACCTGCTGGGGATTAATTGACAAAAAATATCTGCTTTACTGGAAGAGGTAATTGAAGCACTTGCCACTTAGTCTTTGCTTGGCTGAGCTGTCTTTCTCTTAAAGCTGTATTGTTGATGATCTGCCCCAAATCATCTTTATCTTGTTCAGACCAAAATAAGATGCACTCAGTGGGAAAAAAAGAAACATTTGAAGGAATCATTAAACAGCATTTATCCTGTGAGATGCTTGGTCCTCAAATAGAGATAAGCATAATATGTGCTAATACGTTGCTAGTTCTAGCATTATGATTTTCAAAAATTCTCTGTAGTGAGAACACTGCTGTCACATCTAGAGTTCAATTGTTGCTTGTATGCTACTTAAATATTAAATGGGTATTGATTTCTTTTTCTGGGGAACATGATAGTTTAAGTCAACTGAAACCTCTGTGTAAAACACTCCTTGACAAAACTAAAAATGATGGGCTTTGACAAAAGAATATTGTAGAGCAGCTTTAAAGGTGAGGGGGACACAGATGGAACAGAAATGGACATTGCTGAAAGCAAGGTGTTGCTTAATGCCAAGCAAAATAGCCTGAAAATGATAGCTTGAATTGGTCTGTAGTTCTTTGGGGACCAAGTACTGGTGTCACTGGCTGAAGCAATAGAGGAGTTTGCTTTTAGAAGATACGATTCTATGATATTCAGGCTAAAAGAATTTGCTTTACAGATAAGCAAACTGATGAATTTAGAAATAAGTTTATTCCTGACTCAGAGACTGGAGATGAAGGACGTTACCCTCTCCTGTGATTCATGTTTCTTTCTCGGTGATTCTTATACCAGCTACAAAGAGTCTTCATGAAAAATTATTCAGTATTAAGAGCTCAGCCCTTTGAGATCCTCAAAGAAGTAACCAAGGAAATAAACTGTGTAACCTGTCAAGTGTATTTCCCAAGTTAACTGATTTGTTTCTTGTCTATCTGTATAGGGGGTCAGAATCCAACTCTCATACTATCACTGAAGGATTTTTCCTCTGTATCTTTCCCTCTGTAACATGCTTATTCCATAGCAGTATATCTGAGCCCAAAGTTTAGTTTCAGGTGTTGAATTGAGAAAAGCCCACTTTACAAAGTGGATTTAAACTTCTTTGGAGTTTGAGAAGTTTCTCTTCATTATCTGTTTCAGGTTGCAAAATCTATGCTATATTCCTTTATTATGACTTCAGTAGGGTCTGGACTCTCCAGGCTATATTTTTCCTGTATTTTAAAATTGTCAAACACTTTAAAATGAGCAAGCTCCTGATTAATAATTAATTTTCTTCAGCAAACATCTTGCTGGGTGGTTACCTTCAGCCAATTCTTATTAGTATTCTTACATGCGAAGGAAGTGCTCTCCTTTTTTGGAGGTTGATGTTACATCTCTTTAGCCACTTATAAAATAAAGCTAAGTGAATTAGTATTGATTGCCTTACTTAGGATAACAGGAATGCAACCTAATTACCTCTCAGTCACTGAGAAATTCCTGACTGAGAAGAAAATGTAAAAAATGTATGGAGAAAACAGGAATTTTGTGACACTCAGGGTACTACGATATGTGGCAGGTAGCCAGATATGCAGCCTGTGCTCTCCACCTGTTGAATAAGAAATACTTTTAATATTATAGCTGTGAGATACAAAAGCAGGTTTTTCCCTCCATGTTGCATTGTTTCTTGAATTACATTTCTTTGTTGCATTGACAACAAAGGTTAATATTTTAGGAAGTTCACTCAGCAGTTCAAACTCTCATAGCACTTCCCCCCCATTTTATTAAGCAGGTCTGCTGACACTTCCTTTCTTGGAAAGTTTTTCTTCTCTTTCCCCATTCAGCTGAGCAGGTCAGGAAATCAATTAGCGTTATTATGGGCTAAAAGCATTTAAATACAGATACAGTTGAAGATAAATAAGGATACTTAATAAGCAACTTCTTTCTTCTCCCACCTGAATATTAATTCCCTCCCCCAGCCTCTAACAATCTAAACCCTCCTCTTTTCCAGCAAATACTGAAACAGGAATACTAAAGCAGGACAATATGCTATGCTGGACAATTAACAGAGATTATACTGTGCCTACTGAAAATCCTCTTGCAAGGGCTGAAATACCTGTGTTCCTGTCAGATGTGTTGCTGCTGTTCAGAAAAACAAAACAAACCACAAAAACAATCAAACAAAAAAAGTAATTTAAAAGAGAAAAAAAAAAAAGTACATTAAAGTAGGATTTTTCATTAAGAAATGCTGACCAGATTTTTTTTTTATCAACCTACTTTGTAGGCAGTATTACACTATGTACAGGAAACTATTCTTAGGTATACTTTTCCTGGTAAAGGTCACACAAATATTTTTAAAATGTCATGTACAGGTTTTGCAGTGCATTTAAGACCTAATCAAATTGCGCTGAGAAAATGAACTACTTTTTAAAGTAGGTG
Source organism: Chloroceryle amazona (assembly GCA_027560015.1). Classification (NCBI taxonomy): domain Eukaryota; kingdom Metazoa; phylum Chordata; class Aves; order Coraciiformes; family Cerylidae; genus Chloroceryle; species Chloroceryle amazona. The sequence continues at coordinate 75,252 of JANHFX010002385.1, forward strand.
AAATTCATTTTGGAAATGTTTAACTTAAAATACTGATGTTTACACCCAGAGCTGAATTTTGAGAGATTTGTTCTTGATTGAGCTTTTCTAAGTACACTTCTTTCATAGTTCATTGCCTCAATTTTGTGGAAAGCATTTCCAGTGTAGGTCCAGGCTACTATCACCTGCTGCCCCCAGCGTTTATAACTTGTGTGTCCCTCCAACCGGTATGTAAGGCTGTGAGACACACCAGGTATATTTTCCCTTATGTGTTGCAGTTTAAATAGTAAGGGAACCATACAGCTCACAGATCAGTGTAATTTACAGATTTACTAAATCTCTTCCAAAAAACCCTCTGTCAAATAATCTTTTTGGTTGCTGTTTGTGTGCAGTGGGTAAAGACAAAAAAAATAGAATAGAATGTATAAGGAATTTGACTCAGCAGTTCCACAGAGGGAACATATTCTTTTTCACTAGCAGTAACAAAGATATATTTCAGAGTACAGAAAAAAGAAATTTTTATTCAGAAAACTTTGGAAATCTTGAAACGTAATGCAGATATCTGTGAAAACAGTAAATTAAACTGATAATATAGTATCTTTTTTTTCTTATCCATGGTTATATGTAATCAAACATCTGTTATATTTTTCAATGTGACATTCCCTACCTGCTGTAGATAAGCCCCAAATGTTTGGCAATTATATTCCAGAGTGCTTTCAAAATAAATTTATTCAGTATTCTTTTTGTTGTTGCTGCTGTTGATTTTGTGATGCCAACAAACTCTACAGCAATTTACAATAAAAACAATGGTAGGTGAATTTTCATTAAAAATGAGTATATTTTCATTAAAAAATAGGAAAAAATTTCACACTGAACACAGGGCTCGGGATATATACCTCGCTGATATAGAAAATGCATATCTAAAAATCAGTTTAAAGATACGTTATCATACAGGGGATTAAGAGATACCTTAACCTTGATAGGGGAGCACCACCTGAAGCAGGAGATAACTCAAATTCTTCTGCCTAACACACAAAGGCCTGCCTAGAAGTTGAAGTCAGGAAACATATTCCCAGGGTGAATCTTACATTGTATAGTAAGGAGATAGTTGACTGGTGGAAGAGTTTACCATGAGATTACTGCAGCCGTTATTGGAAACGGAGGCACAGTCACTGGGAGTTGAGGGCTTAGCCATCTGTATCTGAAGTAGATGGATGAATGCTGCCGTCTCTCCAACCTGAAATTTCACTGTTGCTAATGAAATTGCTAGTGTTGGTATGTATGTCACAGATATTGTTACACATTAAATAACTTTGCTATTTTTTCTATTTTCTTTCTTCATTGTGACTATATGACATGAAAGAAATCAATTTTGGTCTTTATAAGTATGGTGAAATATATTTTGCCATTTATGCTAGCAGTGAAGTCCTTTGGGGCATCTTTACTGAGCATGAGTTACTGGTGGGCTGTCTCAGGTTTACAAAAAAAAAACCCCGAAACAAACATCAGTTTGAAAACCTTAAGTCTTGAGAAGATCCTTCTTAGCAAATTTTCACTTCAGCTTTTTTTCCATTCCTTTTCCTGTCACTCAGTCATTCATATTTGTTTAATTACTCCTGAGCTGCAAATAAATTTTACAGTTAAAATGTTTATATCATAGAATGAGTAGTTATTTAATTACTGCCATTGCACAGTAATAATGACCAGCAGGAGTTGCAGTGCTCTTTAACCAATGAGAATCAGGAGTAACTCCCATTACAGCAGGGAAATAATGAATATGAAGGCTGATTTTTCAATATTATAGGCTAGTTTGACAAACAATGGTTCTGGTGATTCATACAAGTAAAAAATAAGAAATATTGCTCTGAAAATAGGAACATTCTTCACGTTTTTCACTTGCTTTTAACCTGAACCTCATTCTTCTCTGAGAACCTTTTTAAAAAATGCATATAAACGTACCTATTTTTTTCTCACTTGGAAATAACTATTTTCAAACAGGAAAGTTACTTTCCTGCTTATTGTTTTCCTTCATTTTACAGGACTTTTTAGTTTTTCCCTACAAGTAACAAAATCTGTTAACTTCTGAATATTCACATCTATTAACATCATATGCTAAATTAAATTAAAACCATTGAACTGGATTCAGGTAAAACCATACTGAGATCAATACATCAACAATTCATTCAGGAAAGGCTTTGATTAGCTAATGTAAAAATTTATTGCAAAGCAGTGTTGAAGACATTGTCAGGTCGCCTGGAGAGATGGCTGTTACCATTTTACAGTATAAACATTTGAAATATTCCAGGGGCACGTTATTTGAAAGTAAGGTTTGCAACAACTCTGTAAAGTGGAGGTGTTTGACTACTAGTAGAGCCTGACATTGCTTGGCCTTGATCACCTTTGACATCATTAATAAACTGCAGTGTATCTCATAAACAGTAAAATCACCTTTTATCTTTCATTTTTGCACAGTTGCTAGTACTAACATGCATTAGAAGCTATCTGTGGTCTCTGTGGGCTTAATTACTGTCAGGGGAAAAACACTGCATATTAAACTATATAATTTTTAATAATAAGAAACTGCTTGCAACTCTTTCACTACAGCATGAAAAGCTTTCTAGTTTCTTGTTTCGTTCCTTAATGGAGGATCAAGCACTAGCTGTTTACTTGTTTCAGGAGCAAATGCAAGCAACAGCAGCAAAAATATCCTTTATGGTTTTAATTATTGAAAACAAATCACCATTTTATTCTTAATATTTTAAATATACCCACTGACTACAGAATTCACCGCAAGCAGTAATCTAGCTTGTTGTTGTTTATGGGACTAGCTCTTCATCTGGCATGAATAGGTGTATTTTTGTTGTCATCTAAATTACCTCAGCTCTAAGTGGTTCTAGAAGTGGTGTTTAAAATATCGGCGTACCCAGAAAAACATCAGTGTACCCAGAAAATGCTAGAGCTTAGAGAACATTTATTTTCTAATGGGAAAAAGGTCCATGAAATAAATCTCAGCCTTGCTGAATCCAGAAATCTGTCTCTTGTGTGCTCACTACCATTAGACTGGCACTTTTTCTTTCCCTTTGAATTGTAGAGTTCAGCAGTAATGAGTATCTCTGAGATCCCCCAGGTGGGTCACGGTGAATCAGACCCACAGGGCTAGGTGGTGGTGATGTCCTGTCCCCACCACCCATTGTTCTGTCCAGCCCTTACCTGGCAGGGCAGCCAGCATGTTGGTGTGTTTGTACATGCTGCAGCTCTGGCAGGGCAGCACTCCTTTCATCTGGGTGTGGGCACAGTTCCAGTCCTGCTGTATCGCACAGTCTTAGTCTATCCAAAACTGGGATGAGACCCTTACTGCTAGGCTGCAGGAGAACACTCTGGCTAAAAATAATGATTGTCTCTCTCCACCACAGCATTTTTTCAATTTTAGTTCAGACCAGACAAGCTGTCAGTTGTGATTTAACTGCAGTTACATTATTGACTGTTTTAACATCAGTATAATTGACTCACTTATTCCCCTTTTTCTGTGATATTAACTTTAATTATCTTTTTTGTTGTTTTATTTGTTAAAGTGAATCATTCTGGGAACTTCTTTGCACTTCTCTTTTCACAATTAGACAAGTAGTAATATCACTTTCTTTCCCTGGAGCAGCTTTATTAGCACTTGCCACGTGTGCTAGACCAACTGATCTACAATATTTTTTCCTTTTTTTTTTTTATTATTATTATAGAAAATGAAATGCTAGCACTGTTCAACTTCTTACAAAGCATTGATCCAGGTCATTGAGTACAGGAACATCAGGAGGGAAATGTGGATATTTTACACAGTGCTAATAGATGGCTTTCATAATGCTTGGCTTTCAAGGGGGTTTGTGTATGAATGGATTCTTTCTCAACTCCCAGTTATTTGGAAATACTGTTCACAGTACTTGAACTAAATTCAGTGCATTGTTTCTATTTGCTAACTCATAAGCACACGCTAACTTTGCACCAGCAAGCAGTTGACAGTTATGTAGGCAGCAGAGAGTCAGGATGTTGGCGCTGCTGAGCACTTCTGGCTGATGCTGGAGGATGTTAGAGGCGGCTTTCCTTGCTAGTTATATCTGCAAAGGGTGGAGATTCTGGGCTAATTGCACATGATGGATTATATGTAAAGTTAGCTTTCCTTTAGAAAGATTCCTCCTTCGTGATGAGTAATACAAATCATACTCTTCCGGTCAAGCTGTATGTAGTGATGATTCATATAAAATTAAGATAAATCCTTTGTGAAAAGTGTACTAAATACATACTAAAATCAGTCAAGTGTGCATCACACCCTATTAATCACTGGGCTTCCCTTCCGTCAGCCTGTGTTTTGCTGCGTTCAGCTGTGTTGTCACCCTTCAGAGCCATAGTCACCAGCCAGAGCCACTTCTGTGCTCATACTTCAAATCTCTTGCAACCATGTATCTCATCAGCTTGTCCTCCTCTCTCAAAGGCTTTCTGTTCAACACAGTACCCAATTTTGGCTTAACAAATTGATCTGTATGTATTAAATACCATGGCACTCGCACAAGGCCATTCTGTACTGGAGCTGACAAGATACTCATTGGTATTTAAAGCTGATTGTACTGCTGGATAATCTTCAATATTCTGCTCCAATCATAAGCATGTTCGTTAGTGAGCCATTTGCTTTCCATTTGCGCTTTTGTTCATGGCACACAGGTATGAAGAAAGTGATGGAAAGAAAAGTAACCACACCATACTGTTTACCTCAATCCTCTTCAAAAACACCCGCTTAAGGCTAACAAGTGTAAGACTTTATCCTGGGCTTGTTCATGTTCTATAGAAATGAGAAAGTGGGAGGTTTTGCAGTCAGCCTAGGTACTGCCAGCATCAACTGTCAAGTTCTTAGCTTCTCTTACAAGACATTATTACCCATTCATTCTCTGTCCTGTATGTCCGTGCAAACCTGTAAACTGGGCTCTATATAGCCTATTTTCCATCTGGATGGCAGCACCATTCTTCAGGGAGCCCATGGAGTGGCCTGCCAGTCCTGAAGCAGAAGCAGTTTTCATGTGAGACATCCGGTGTCTCCTGGCATCACCTGCCCCAGCTCTCAGCAACCTGGGCTGCTCTGCCCCAGGATGGTGAAGCCTAATGCCAGCAAAGGACCAGGTTGTGAGTGTTTCTTTTTAACTATCTCTTTGGTGTGTGTCTCTGGAGAGAGAGAGAAAGGGGGCAGAAGAAAATTTACAGAACCTGCACAAACTTTTTTTGTGGGGAGAATTCTGTTTTTCTTCTTTTTTATGTAGGTTGGCTGTAATGCCCAAGTCAGAAACACCTGCCCTTGTGCAGCATAATTTTCATGGTTTGGGCTCTTTTTTTTTATTCCAAGCCTGACAAGCTGGTGTTGCTCATTTTGAATGAGTGACAGTAACCTGGAGATACAGTCCTCTCTGCTGTGTATGTACTGTCAGCTCAGGTTATTCTCTCCTGTGGTAGTGTTGAATAGCCCTTCTGATGTAGGCAGAGATCCTATTTGTCTCTGTAGCTGGAGAACCAGCAGACTGACTGAAGTTTAGCCAGAAGGCTCTCTCAAGTCCCTACAGCTGATTTTGTTATGGCTTTTTTCTTTTTAATTAGTTTGACATTTTGAAGGCTGAGCCTCATTACAGACAGGCAGTCTCCAGTACCAAGCTGGGGAAATGAGTTCTGTGAGATGGAGAACATACGAAAAAAGTGAAGACTGACCACAAAATTAAAATGATATTTGAGGCACATTTTTGTCCTGTGATGTAGTCTTGTGTGATATCTGTTCAAAACAAGGAACTGGAAACCAGAGACCTTAAAAATTAGAGCAAAAGTGATGCTTCTTTGCTGGGCATTCAAGACACAGAGAAGCATTTGGTTCATTAGGGAGTTTTTTATGCTTGGTGTATAAATACCCTTGCTAATGTAACAACATTAATATTTGCAAGGCCAGTTCTGCTTTTGTGATTTTTATTTTTTTAAATCCATCTCTCCTATTTCACCATACTGCATAAATGGTCTTTTATGCTGATACGAATCAGCTCCTACACTAACAAATTCCTGTGCCACAGGCCAAGGGAAAACTAAAACAAAACATGGCTTCAACGCATTAAAAAGCTCTACCTCTTCCAAGTCATAGTGCAAGCAGCAGATGACACAAGTTAGGTATTTGCTACTATACTAACGTATCAGTGACAAATTACATTTCATTTGCTAGTTTGGTTTCTGCATTTGTCTTCCTTTTAATGAAGGTGATACATCTTCTGAGAATGTCCAACTGTGGTTTCAAAACAGAGTAAATTCTTTATAATATAGTAAGATAGTTAAACATTAGCACTTGTGACAGTTTGGGCATTAAGTGTTCTCATTAAAATCAGTTTCTCCCTGCTTTATGGTAAATAGGGTTAGAAATGCTGAGACAGCAAGGTCTGAGTCTCCTTCAAACCCACCCTGTTCCCCAGACCCATATTTACATGATGTAGCAATGCTGTAAGGACTTAAGAAAACCAAGCCAGTGTCCAGTAATGGGGTAGGAGATGCCACATCTTGTCTTAACTGAGTTTGAGCTGACGTAATGCCCAAAAGGCTCTGTCGAAGGTACCTCTATAAAAGGATTGTTTGTACTAGGAGCAAACAATCCTCTGCCTTGAGGAAGAGGTATCGATATCTAGAAAAACCTGTACCTTATATAGCTGAGGCCATGTTGGGTAGATGGAAGATGGAAAATAGTCCTTCTGTGCTAAGGCACAGTACATTTTGGCTACACTGATGGAGATAAATCTCTGGCAAAGTTGTCTTAATTTCTGTGGCTGGGGAGTTTTTTCACCAGATTGTGTTGCTACCCTGAAGCTTTTCTGAAAACCAGATATCAATGGGTTGCCCTGAGTGATCTTCTTTACTCGAGACTTTGATTATGACTGGATTTACAGGCTGTGAGCTTATATTAAAACTCTGTATATCAAGAGAAAAATGTGAGGAGCAAGATCTTTTGCCATAGTCAGTTGAGAAAGAGGCTAGAAAAGGCCAATAGTGGTATGCAACATTTTTACAAAGCTAGAGGCAAATCCAAGGATGTGTATTTGGGGATTCGATGAGTGGTTATAATATTTTCTTTTCAAGAAAACTCTTTGCTCTTCAATGTGAAAAAAAAATCTTGCTCTTTTCACGTGCAGTATGGTGGGGCTGAAGTCCCCAGCAAGGGCTCTACATAACCATAATTATGGTAACGTAAAGCTAATAGATGCAAGGAAGAAAACTTGCTTATAATCAGTTTAACGGCTATGTCTTTATTACTAAAGAATTAGAAGTTGTCTAGCTCTGATGTAACAGCTACAGAGAGAGAGAGTTATGGTTTGTATCTGGAAATGTACAAGCATTTGACTAATTTTTTTTTTCTATTCTAGGAGGAAAAAAAAAGATGTTTTTTGAAAGGTTAAAATGTTAAAGAAATAAGGTTATTGAAAGCATGTTGCAAAAAACTAAGCAAAAAGATTTTTTTAAAAGGAGTCACAAATCTTCCCGTAGTGTAAGGCCCACCGCTGCTAGTCTATGCCAAAGAAAACAAGGCAGCGCACAGCCTGACTGTGCCGTGGCACACCATACTGACCAAAGCTGTGTCAAGGGGCTCTGGCAGATTCAAATGAAGTGATTTTATTAAAGCATGCTAAAATGATTTATTTTATTTATTTTATTTTCTCTAGTAGGCAGAAGTATTTAGGGGAAATTAAAACTTCTCATGGGAAATGGACAGAACTAACTTCCCTCCAAAACATTCAGCGGAAAATCCTCAAAGGAAGAATATTACTAAACTTCCATGGTTATGCACGTAATTGGGTTTTCCAATATATTGCCCTAATAGTTGCTTCTCCTGTAAATATCTGTCCTGAAGTGTATCCTCCAAGGAGGATATTATAGAAATAATTTTAAGGGGAGACCAGGGAATATTTTGGCTTAATCAAGAGGATCATTTTTAATGGCTCAAAGAACAATTGGCCAGACTGTAATACACATATCTTGGAAAAATGACAACGGTATTTCCTTGCAATCCTCTCCCCAGTGGTTCAAGGAATAAATCTTCAAACCAAAACATCCTTTAGAAATGTGTTTGAAATAAAAATATACCATCTCTTGGCATCTCAGAATGGGGTGAAACAACAGAAGCACCAGAGGAATGCAATCTCTGAAAGCTTTAGCCTTGTAGGGTAAACAGAATTATATGATTGTTTGATATTTTCACTTTGGAGCTAGGAAGACTTCCCAAATACTGTTAAAAAATCTTAACTGTTTAAAACAGATTTTGTTAAAACTGTGTGCAGAAAACAAAGTATGTTTGCTGTTGTTTGCAGTCCAGACTCCCTGCTTTGGAGTCTGAAATCCTAAAACTGGAAGACTATGAGCAATGAAATGTCTCCAGCTCCTCCATGCAGCCCCAGCTCTCATCCATGTTTGAGGTAACCATCACCAGCCACCCTCCCATCAGTATGGTCACACTCCCGAAGAGCCACCGAGCTGCAGCTGAGCCTGCCTCTCCCCTGAAACCAGGAGACAGGCACAACAGGCATTTTGGGTTTGCTTCCCTTTGTTTTTTCTCCCAGTGCAGAGTCATATTGATTGTCCTTGCTGCACCTGCTTTTATCCATTTCTTTTTGTTGAGTCTTTTGGGAGTAGAGTTCTTGGCTTCCTTGGTATCAGTTTAATCTGACAGATTGGCAGCTCTCACGGCTGCAGATCAGTGCTTGTCTTCAGGACAAGAGGAGTCTGCACACACAAATCTTAGTTCGAAGGTACAAAGAGAGAGAAGTGAAGAGGGCAAAAGATGAGAGAGAGAAAGAAAGGAAGATTTCCCTTTAAAACAAATTGGAAGAAAAAGTTTTCTTAAAATCAGGCTGTAAAGCAAAATGTGCTTGTGACTGGTGGATAAAAGCCCATTTTTGGAAACTAGGAAACTTATTTTTGCCTCTTCAGGAAGGAAAAAAAAAAAAAAAGGCAGCTCTACCAGGTTTGGTTTGGGTACTGGGTTGGACTGGGTAATGTAGCATCTTAGTTTCAGATTACCTTCAGTAGTCTACTGAATTTCAGCAGATTTTTTTTTAATGAGTGCTGGCTTTAGAGAGGAAGTTAGTCCAAGTGGAAATAAGCATTTAATTTGCTGAGATGACCAAAGTAAAGGCTGCAAAGTAGTTTCAAAACTGATAGGATATCTCTTAGAAGAAATATTTCCTAAGTGCCTCCCATGAGTTTCACTACATACACTGCATTCCTCTCTCCTTTAATTTAAAATGGGATTTAATAGTTCTTAAATAACACGGTATATACATGAGCAGATGCATGTATACGTGATGGTTTCTCATAACGTTATATGCTATAAATACTAAGAATACCTGCAAGACCTTAGAAGCGTTTGCTTTCCTGCAGCTATTTTCAAATGGTTTCTCCATATAAAGGTTGAGGATGAAGGTGGTTCTGAAAATGTTAACTTAGTACCCAGACATGTGTGGACCTTATACTTGTAATAGCACGTATCTGTCATCATTGCAAAAGCCCCATAGTTTCTCTGCAGTGCTTAATTCAGCTAAACTACTCTATCATACAAACTTATTGTATTCTTAGAAGTATGAAAATCAACTGCCTGCTAGAAGAGGAATTTATTCCAGGAATTCAACAAGATGCTGATATCCATTTTTAATTATAGTAATTGAACTTCATTCTCTTGCAAGTACGTAGTTGGCAAATAGATCTTCTTGAAACCATGATAACTACTGGATAGGGATAATACGTCTCTTCCGGCTATTCCCTCCTAGGAATATACATTGAATCATCTGGTTCACCAAAGTTTGATCAAATGCTGGGGTTAGTTAGTGTACAGTTGAGTATCTTCCAGAATAATAAAAAGCATACACATCCTGCTTCCATGTGCAAAATACTTGCAGGGAAAATGGATATGAGGAAAATAAAGTATTGGAAAAATAAAGCCATCTGGTGTGTGAACAGCAAAGCTTGTTGAAAAATTGTGTCTGGGCATAAAACAAACAAACAAAACCCCTCCCTATGATATTCATTTCTTCTAGATGCTTTAGTTCAATAAATATATTACTTTTTTTTAGCTCGCTCCCCACTGAAACATAGTCTAGAAGCTTTAGAAGGAAGAGCTGCTATGAAATGAATACTTGAACCATTTAATTTTCATTCCCATAAGACAGAAACAGGTATTTTCTGTCTGAAACAAAATATTTGAGTGTAAGATTTGTCTCCTGCAAGAGTGCACTAAAAAATGCATAAAACTGAGGATAGTTTAGATTTGGAGACAGGGACATTTTTCAGCGAAAAATATTAATTTGGAAAACATTAAATCTGAAAAGTTTCAGCTATCTCTAGTGAACAGGATTCAAAGGCAACTTCAGTCAACGTATTACTGAAGAAAAGCCATAAATGGTATAAAATAATCCTGAAGTAAAATCTAAATGACAGCCTTAAGGCATGAAACAAGATTGAATTACAATTATAAAATCGGGCTGTCAATATTTTGATCCTCCAACAATGCAAGTTTGCTGAGGAAAATTTCAGTCAGTTTCCAATTTCACACATCATTGGAAACAATAACAAACATATAGCAGATAAGAAACACTTGGTGCACTAATGCACTAAAATGTAAGCAGAAAGGAGCAATGAGACAATTGTCCCCAGTCACCTAAAATTGAAATCCTATTAGTGTGCAGGTCTGAGTAATTTTCTTAGCTGTTGATAATGGCAAATAGTTGTATATAAATTTCTATTACCATTAAGATTTTAAAATTTAAATATAATGGAATTTTTCAAAAAGGGTCACTCTGAAAGCTGTCTTTAGGCTTTTTTTTTCTCTCTTTGTTTATATTATTTTATAGTTAAGTAACATCATTAACATTATTTGACTTGTTCATCTTCTGTAGAAATAAGAAAAGGGATCTGTAAAGCTATTTAGATGAAAATGTCTTGAATGTGAATGCTATATTCAGTGAGAGATCCAGGGTCACAGGTCAAGAAATGTGCTCTCTCAGATCAGAGAGGGCTATTGCAAGCTATCATATTTTAGGGTCAGAGCAGCCCCATAGATCTATCCTATAACAGATGATTGCCCTCCCTCCCCAAGGGGAGAAGAGAAAGGGAATAAAGGAGAGAGACTTACTGATTAGAAAAGGAAACTAGAACAGCTTAAATTAAAATTAAAATAATAATAATTAATATATACAAATATATACAAACCCAGTATCGAACCCAACCCCCCTGATGGTAGTTATGTCACCATCACCACTGATGCTGTGGAGCTGGCCCCAGGAGAGTCCCAGGCTGGGTCCTGCAGCAGACGGGAGCTGTGCTCAGGAGCTGGATTCTGGTACCAGATTCAGGATTCCCAGTCCTCCTGGGATGGTCTGAGGAAAAAAAAAAAACAAAAACAAAAGAGGGCCTGAGCCAAGCCAAGCAAAGCAGGTGAAGAGGGCAAAGAGAGGATGAGACCCTCCGGATCCCTCAGCTTTATACCGAATGTGACACAGATGGGATGGAATACCTCACTGGTCAGTTCAGTGTCACCTGTCCTGTCTCCTCCTCCCTGCAGGAGCAGCCTTTCACTTTCCACACCCCTGCACGTGCTACACAAGATCCAGCAGTGGCCTTGGTCTGGACACCAATCCTTGGTAGTAACTCTAAACACGGGGTGTTCTCACTGCTGGCAGAGACACTGCCTGGGAAAACAGGCTCCTGACTTCAGACAGTGCAGTGAGTTAGAAGAACTGAGCTGAAAAGTAAAATCACTGAACAGAATTAGTTCTGTTCCCACTCAGACCAGGACAGAAACTGACCTGTGCTGGCCCAGCAATTGATGTTGGCTTTGGCTTCAAGAAATTTGCAAAGTAATGCGAACATATACATCCTTACATGTATATATAGCTCTGCTGCCTTAGCTCAGTCTCAAGGACCGTCACGTTGCTGAGGCTGCCAACAAAGAAGTCAGTACCGATGTGGGTATCCCTTTGTTGCCTCATTTCTCCCTGCCTACCACACTTAAGCAACACTGAAGAATTTTTCATTATTGCTGACCTTAAAATTCATACATAAAAAGAGAAAACTCAATATCCCACTACTGTTTAACTCTTCTGAATTTCATATGTACAATACTGGCTCCTAAAGTTATTTAATTAAAAAGGCAAAGATTTCTAAAGTCAAACAAAAGCTTGACATCCTTCTCATTTCCAGCTACCACAGTTGTTCTACATACTCCAAATATTCTTGACTTATTATTGGTGAATCTTGGGGAAGGAAGTACTGTAATAGATGGCCAAAACCTGCCTAGTTTTAGAAATGTAGCTTAAGTTTGAGTTTGAAAGTTGTAACGTAGCATATTTTTGTGAAATATACATTGACAATATAGACAAATATTTATCCTCCTCCAAAAAGACATTATTACAGCATCCATTATCATCTTCAGCTATTCACTGCCACATTTTCTGAATATTCATCTGGGGAGAATTTCATATTTTATATGGAATGTAAGATTTGTTCCTTCCTTAACTGAAGCATCTTCTGTGACCCAACACTGTCTTTATCAAATTGAATGTCCATCGGGTTAGGAATAGGTTTCTATCTTATATTACTTGTACTGATAAAATCTGAGTTCTGTATTATCTTGCAGTCTTTCAACCTATCATACATTTTGGACTAGATTGTCATGGTGTCTCTGGGAGAGCTCTATAAGGCAACTTAATGAAAAAGTAACATGGCAGTGAGCAATGTTTAGCTGGCTTCCAGCTGCTGAACCTCTGCCATAGAGGCTTTGATTGTATTTAAAAGGATTTAGTACACTATGGACAGGTGCAAAGACTGTTACATTCCCAAAACCTGATTTAAGGGGGTTCGAGTGCTCACAACCCCCTTGAAAAGCTGTTGACTTGCTGTTGTCCCTGATGAATGGGACTTACTGGAACAACAGAGAAATAAAAGAGGAAGGTTTTTAATCAGGTTGATTATTTCAGAGGGGATACTTTGTATGAGAGACCTCTCACCTGTTTAGCTGTAGTGAGTTAAAACTCTGCATCCTCCACTGCCCATGCTTCCATGACCCATAGCAAAGTAGTTATTGCAGGTGGTATAATTGGATGTCAAATTCTGATATGTGCCTGTATATCTTATATATCATATTACCTTAAACCAATGATCGATGCCAGTTTGCACAGATTTCCTTGTGTTTTAATTGGAGAAAAGTAGACAGACGGGGGAAGTAACTCTTTAAATTAAAACTATATCATTTTTCTGATGACCAAAAAAAATAATTCAGAGACTTAACAAAACTAATATTTTATCTGTCTGTATTCAGGAAAGCAATTAAATAGCTTAGAAATAAAAGGGTCCCTAAATGTTCTTCCAAATCCATGTACACAAATGACAAAGATTAGTAACCACCACTCTGGATTAGGCAATGGATTACAAATTAGAAAAACAGATACTCGGTTGGTAGGGCTATGTCCAGAAAAGGAAATTATGAGATTTGATTGTTGCACCCAATTAAAACTGTCTGAAAGAACTCAGATTTAATCATCAACACAGTAAAGCGTTCACAAATGCTCTGAAGCGCAATAATTGTTCATACAAATTATTTAGAAGAAATTTTGTAAAACAAATATGCTGGTGAAAATCTAAACTGTCCATGGTCAGTTCTGGAGTAGAAACTGCCAAAACTCATTAAATTATTCACTAACCATCATTTGTTCAGCTCAGTGTATTACCAAAGTTATTGATTAGGAAGATTATAGTAGTTTGGTGTATTTACAGAGATGTGTTTCTTTTCCCTTATTTTGTAGAATGTTGGGTGGTTTCTTTTAAAAATGCAAAGGGATTAAGTTACGCATTATTTATAACACATGCTTAGCAGTCGGATAGTAAATCAATGGGGATGGGCACAGTTAGCAGATGTCTCTAACCTTTTCAGTGCTGCATTTCACCTTTCTAAAATGAACAGCCTTTGCCTGAAATAATATATTGTAGATAATGACAGCAAAGCCAAGCAAAATACCAAGTCATAATATACAGAAAAGACTAAAAGCTTTCTGGTGGATATCTATCAAACTCTTTCTTATTTGAAAAGCATTCTTAATTTTTTTCCTCCTCTCTGAGCACAGCAGAACTTTCCCCAGGTGGAATTCAATGGCTCATTCAATTGTGCTTCCTGATGGTAGCACAAATTCTTGACTTCTGAGAATGGGCAATATTGTAAATATTATGTCATAAATACTTGAAAGTCAGTTTGGCAGCTACAGAGGAAAACAATTGGTTGTTAACATATCGATCTCCACAGCAGGTGATCACAAGATGCTTTCCACAGTTAATTGACAGAGACAAAAAAGTGTATCATATCAGCTTGAACTTTAACTGTGAACTTCACATGTTTGGGAGGAAATTTCCTCTAGGACAGAGCAGGCACACAGTCCCCTTTAATGCCAGGGCTGAACTACTGTGTAATGTTGAGAAAAAAACAAACATGCACTGCAATGGAAGCAGCACTGGTATTGCTTTGGAGGCATCACACAGGATTTTGCCACAGGGATGGGAGATCTGCTTCTAGCAGCATAGAAGACAAAATGTAAATCCAGATTTCAAAAGGTACAAAGATGCAGATTTCCTGCAACGCTCACTGAGATGAAGGAGGGGACAGAAGCATGGCAAAAAAATCTCATCCAATTTGCTTGCAGGTTGATTGTTCTCTTCTAAAAATAGAGACAAAAATATAATAAAGAATATTCAATCTTTAATTACTCTGACTTGAAATATATTTTTAAATCTATTGGAAATAATAGGAGAGTTTAAGACTAGAAAGGATTACTTTAATAGTTTAGTGTTACTTGTGTTTTACAAACGCAGGTTTAATATTTATGTGATGTCTTAACCATATCCCAAACCTCCAAAGTCTCCCTAACTTCATCATAATGTTATTTCTGGACATGGCCCATATGTGAAATCAAAAGTAGAAAAATTCCTTTAGAGTGTGGATGAAAATTCAGACTGTGGGTGTAGATAAGTAATAGCTATGACTGTGATATTAAATATCCACCAGTAAAGCATTTGTGTGGTCGTGGAATGTGTTAGACTATACTGTTTCCAACAAACTGCCTCTGTCTGCTCAGCAAACGTATATTGTCACAGCAATAATCTGCAAAATAATTGAGGCTAATCTCAGTATAACTTCTAGGAGTTTCTATGCCATCAGCCATGTCTGCTTGATGCCTGATGCTAACATATGCTAATATATAAAATTCGTAATGCTTTAATCCTAAAAGATTTTAATGTTTTTATTTTCAATAACCATTGCAGACTGTCACTGTAGACAGCAACAGGAGACTATCAGGAACATGTCTAAGGAGATGAAGAGGGGCTGGAGAAAGGTAAAGACTAGAAATGAGAAAATTCATGGCTCTTTTTAGGGCTATAAGGATTCATGTCCATTTTCTGTTTGTTTTCTCAAGGGCTATTATGTTGTAATCCTAAACCCTTTTTGATCAATGGCCCCAAAGAAATGAATGTTTGAGTATTGCACATTATTTAGACAATTTCTTCCTAGTTTGTAACTGTACAAGCACCAGCCACAAGCAAAATGCAAAGTTATGCTCATCCAGATGGATGATATGTATTTTGTGACTAGAAAATCTGATCGGGGGGAATTATGTTTGAGATTTAGCATCTAGGATTTGAGTTGCTTTCAAAGCAGTTGCAGGAATTAAGCAGAAGTGATTTCTAATGAGGAATTGCAATTGGTTCCTTGCTCCCTGGCAAACTGAAAAAGGCACAAAATCAATCAAAACTCAGTGTAAATTATTCAGCTGACTTTACTATGAATTTAGCAAAAAACCCAGCCTGGCAGTGATAAAAGGCCCTTCATTCTGAAGGGCAGCAGAACCCAGCTCAGGAGCCCAAAAATCAAATAGGGCTGTAGAAAGCACTGCTGAGCAGCCTCTTCCAGTTTGTGTCCCGGGTCCATTCGTTGTAGCCACATTCCCACTAGACAGATCTTTTCAGTTTTCCAGACTCTGCAGGGAACACAGGGGTGCATTTAAATGTGGGAGAAGAGCTAGTGCAGGTAACATCAACATCTTGCACCCAGCTTTCAAATCTGAGGTACCGTTTTGGATCAAGACAATGACAAGTCTTTCAGAGGAACAAATGTTCAACTCCTGGAACAATACACTAGTGAGATGGATGTTTAATGAATGCTTTAGAGATGGTTTTCCAGCTGGTGTAAATTGGCACAGCTTCAATGGAGCCCACAGAAAGCTAGCCCAGACTTTATATAAATATACAGTAATGATCTCTCCCTCTTCTGCTTGGAAGCTTTTATCGTCAAAAGCTATGTTCCATGCAGATTATCTCAATAAATTTTTTTTCCCCATTTTAAGATGCAGGCTCTGACCTCTATATATAGCTGTAGCATTTTCTATCAGAAAATAAGGTAGTACTTTCTAAGCGTAGCTCATACATTGAACTCAGCTGTCAAAGCTACCCATGCTGCCTTGGCTAATTGGCTACTGACAAATCTTTATCTAATGTATAAAGGTAAATAACTTTTAAAAACCTAACCTAAACTGAAGCAGTAAATTATCCCACAAATTCCTTTCACTGCTCTGTTTTACTTGGATTTACACAGCATATAAATCAGTGCTGATCAAGAAGTTCACAGTACAATGGCCACAAGGATCTTTATAAGGTCTATGAATGTCAAAGCTGGAGAGGCCGAGCCAGTAACTGTGTGAGCTTGCCACACAGTTTGCACACTCGCTCGCTTCTACCACCTTCCTCAGTGTTACAGGAAAGGGATTCTCTCTCACTTTAAAAAACCTCAAATCATTGGTTTGGGTTTAGTGTTTTTAATGTGGGAGGAGTTTGATGGGTGCCCAGCTTTCTCTGCAGCGAGCAGTGGTTAGAACAACCACTCAAACCATGGGAAGGCAGGATTCGGCTTCCTCTGGATCCTGTGTCATTTGGACTCAGGTATCCAGAAAAGTTCTGGGAAGCAGGGCTGTTAAAGGTAACCAACTTTCATGGACTGGAAGAGCAATGGAAATTATGGCTGAAAGAAGAATTGTGGGGAGGTTTAAAGAACTGAAAGACAGGATGAGGAAGGGGACCTTGCTGGGCTGAGCCTCCTGTCTCCTGATGAATACTTACAGGGATCATCCTGTCCCCCAAACTGTTAAACCTAGGAGAAGCAAACATTTAGGTTTTAAATATTTTGGCATAGTTAAGTTAGTGGTTCCAATTCTAAAAGCCGCTGTTTTACTTCACCACTCCACTTTCCCGTTACGAATCTGATCGAAATCCATGTCCTGGAGTCTGACAAACCAAGTGATAAAATCTTGGTGTAGTAGGGATTACCTTGTGAAGTTAGCTCTATCTCCTGGGTGCTCTTTCAACCTGCAAGGAAGAGGAAAACTATCAAATAAAGATTTGCTTATCTCTTTCTGGCTTCCTGTCCTTACTACTGCTGGCTAAATGCGTTGGGCTGCTCACAAAGCTCTGCTGCACAAGTAACATCATGGACTGTGTTATTTATTCACCTCTGAGTCCGATTCTCAAATCTGCAACAGTCCTATAAATGTGTGGCATGGCTTTTGTCTGAATAAAATGTATCAATTTCTTTATCCAAGTACCACAGACACGTAAAATACGACACTGCCAAGATTTACGGCCTCCAGCTCAATAGCTGGATTGAAGATAGCTTCAGGCAGAAGTCCTTGTTGCAGTATTCCTGCATCTTTTCAATACTGCATTGTGCCTGTTCTCTCTGCTATGGAAGTAGGTCAAGGAGTTTGTTTTCTGGCATTTCCCCTCTGTATCTGTTATATCCTTGCAGTCAAACACTACTTTAAAGTACCTGCCAATTAAAAATTGGTTAATTGTACTAATGAACAAATTCAGGTCTTTTGTTCTTAGAATATACAATCATTTAGAAAAGAGGGGTTTGGGATTAAGTCTTGAATATATATAGTAGCATATTACTAGTAATAATATAATATACAATGTCATTTGAAGATAAACTTCAGAAAAGTCATGTTTTTCTGGATCTGGAGTGTCCTTTTCTTTACAGCTGCCATTCTGTAAGTGCTGGTTTTTCACTTGTGTCTTGCAGTTAAACAAAACCTTACCATTTACACTAATAATAGCAGATTCTTAGACATATTCACCTGATTTAGCCAACAAACATTTGGTAATACCCACAGAGAGGATAAAATAACTGTATTTCCTATTTATCTATTAGAGTTGGATTTTGTCTCCCAGTAATCTAAATATATTTTCCTCAGAGGGACACTATATTCTAGATTTCAGTTAAATTATGATGTTGGCTCTTTCAAACCTACTTGACACCTATTTATAGCCTTTCTTATTGCTAACTTGAAACAGTCTAGACCGTGGTTCCTAATTTTGGTCATGGTCTCCAACTTCTGTGATGCAAGTAAGAGTGTTTATTTGTTCATGTCTCTCCCATGCCGTATGTATGCTGTATAACATACAGCATTATATTAGCGTTAAGCATAAATTCTGAGTTACTCTAGCTAAAGCATTAGGAAGAGTAGCTGGTATTTAACCTCGTCACATTTGTCTGTCCTAAACATAGAAACCCTGAAATCTTTTATACGCAAGCTTTCCCTGTCTGTCAAGTACTTTTGGCTTAGGCCTTGCATTTTTTCTTTTTATGGATGTGGAATCCCCTTACACACCAAGCCTGTCCCAGCTGTATCATCTGCTATTCCTGCTAGCTGTACTCCCTAACAGAGAGAGCTCAGAAATCTTGAGCAATCCCCTGTACAAAGCTGATGCCTGTCAACACCCGAAACCTGTTGCCCTTCTTTCTGGAGTTATAAATGCTTTTAAAAGCTATTTTGCCATTTATTTTCCCCACATCCTTGTTCCACTACATACCTGCGCTTCAGGTGGAGCTTTTTCTCTTGGAGCTCAAATACCAGCAAAGCAATCCTGTGCAGTGGTCTTGGTCTCCAGCTCTGTTACAAATTCCTCTACAAACTTGGACACATCGCTTCATCTTTCAGCGTCCCATTTGTAAACTGTGAAACGGCACCTGACAACTGGAAGACTCTTTTTATCACTGCATTTTTTACCTTTGCAAAATAGAGTATGTTACCTCTTTTACTAAGTTATATGCTGGAGTTTGTTTGTTTAAAAACAGTAATTATGGTCTAAAATTGCTTGTGACCTTCAAATTCTACTGTAATACAGTGCAGTGGGACAGGTCAAAACTGCTCATTGTTTTTTTAGGGTTTCCTGTAAGTTTAAGTCTTATATTTACTTCCTTGGGTTATATTGATTTTCTTTTCTTTGTTTTTCATTAATGTGGATTAGTACGGCTGCCACTGCCACCATGCTGCAGTTTTGCTGGACAGTGCTGCAAGTCTCTTCCCTACCATCTGATTCAGAGAATTCATGGGTGTGCTGAAAATAACATGGTGTTGTCAGAGAGGTAAGCCACAGCTAGCTGTGCTGCAGTTCCTGTTTGCGGAGTAGATAAATGTTTCTTCCCCGTATTTTTTGACAGTATTGCAAATGTCTGAGGTTGGTGGAGGTAGAGAGAGTGTTGGAAGGAGTTCGTTGCTTGTGACAGTTTCACACGGAGGCTTGTGCCCACACGAGAC
Organism: Chloroceryle amazona; assembly: GCA_027560015.1. NCBI lineage: Eukaryota > Metazoa > Chordata > Aves > Coraciiformes > Cerylidae > Chloroceryle > Chloroceryle amazona. Next base: position 94,907 of record JANHFX010002385.1, read on the forward strand.
TGCAGGGGAAAGACTCTCTTACTCTGTCCTAATGCAGCTCTGTACAGTGAGTTGTTGAAAATCCCTCATTGCTTTATATCTTAGATAAAATTAATTTTACTGATATTCTAATTTAATCCCTGTATGGCAGCAGGTGGTGCTACTTGTAGACATGCATTATCTTCTTGGCTCACTCTCTTCTGCACTTAAATTGACTTTCCTTTTTTCTGACACATGCATTTTTTTTCACCAAGCCCTATTTACTTGTCATCCCAGAGCATGTACTGGAATGGACCAATTTCAGCTCCTTGAATACAGGGGAGCAGACACTTGATGGGCAAGGGAAATGGCTTGGGAGAGTGGAGGGAAACTTCGATCTTTACATCAAAGAGAGTCTATCTACCCCCACCTTCCTCAAAAGAATTAATTTAACATTTCCTATGTAGAAGCAAATTTTGAGCAACTTTTAAAGGGTTTTAAGGCTGGTGTGATACCTTTTTGTTTCTGTAGAAGGATCAGGAATGCCATTACATCCTGTTTCCTGTAAACACGTACTGAGCATTGGATGCTGGTTGTGACACTTGATCCCAGAGTTGTTTAAGGGAATGCCCATGTGGACACATCCAGTACAGAGGAGAAAACATACTCTGGCTCCTCAGACTGAGGTAGAGGCTGGCTCACAAGTAACCACGGCAACCAAGCTGTCACTGTGAGCATCAAGACATATACTTACAAAAACGTTAGAAAGCCCAAATACTCGGCAACAAGCATTAACACTCGGTTCATTCAGGGATCTGTCTCTCACTTTTGTTCCTTGCAGACGTTGACAGCTGTGGTTATTACATGTAGATAAGAATATTTTCTCCTTGCTCTGTCTGCTGCATCAGCAGCAAAAATTGCTCCTAGAGGTAAATGTAATGGCTGCCAATTAAAAGGGGATATTTGAGTTTCAAGTCAGAGAAACACTCAAACACAATTTTGTATTCACCTTAAAAGTTTCCTCTATCACATGCTTCCAAAAGCAGTGTGCTCACATCAATATTTATAACATCCAGCTCTGTGTTCTCATGAAAGAGCCATTAATACAACGTATCAGCTCTGGTGACAAGTTACATTTCGTTGCTCTCAAAAAAGATGTTCTTTCTTTCTCTGCAAACTCCTTTTTTTTTTCATTTATTAATCAACCATTGGGTTTGAGTTTTGAAGGGTAAGGGTAGATGTGCTTACCAGTATTTTCTGGAAAGCTCCTAGAGACATGACAGAGCAAGCTCATATGAAGGACACTGATAAATACTTTACTTTGAGATTAAATACGAGATTTTGGGGGGGGTTCTTTGCTTGGGATGGAATTAATCCCATTTCTAAAGAGGACCAGGGAACCAGTACCCCCCTTCAGAAGTGGAAAATCTCCATAATAAATGTTTTTAAAACATTTCAGAATATTGATCATTGTGCCATTGTTCTGATTTAAATGAATTTGTACTTTTTACTATTGTAAAGGAGACAGGGAACAGATCTAAGTTGTAACACTTACTAATATGCTGTCACCGTATCACATTAGGTGATTTCAGCACGTCATGCCTCCAGTTACCCCTGGCATGCTCAGGTAGGTGTCCTCGATGAGCAGGTCAGGTCCACTGAAATGCCTGCACTTCTCTTCACCTCTCACCTCTGCAGCTTTATGAAAGATCTTAGAGGGGTCCTCTGTCAAAACCAGTGTCAGTGCCTCACTGGCTTCAGAATTTGGATCCATTGTAGGAGCAATATCACTGCTTATTTTTCTTGGTATGCTAATTAGTCTCTGGGTTATCAGTGGGTGCAGAAGTAAGACATTTGATATAAGTGGCTTTATAAAATCAGTTTTTAAAAAGTTACTCATGCAGCTTGGAATAGGCTTCAATCATCTTAGTTAGATTTAAGCAGCACTAGGAAAAAAATAGAAGAATATCTGTAATAAAAACTGTCAGCTGTCCAGCTAGTTAATCAAAGTCATAACTGTATTATGATGACCTGCTAATATCCAGGTTTTTAAATTACTTAAAATCTGATAAACTAGTTCAGTTCCACAAAACTATCTACTTTAGTCAGCTATGCCTTACAGTTACAGAAGACATTCTTTCAGTCCTTGTACAGCTATCTAGCTGCCAGAATCGTTCCAGTAGGTCAAACGGCCTGCCCACATCTGCCACTCTTCCCGAATATGTATTCAGAGGCTTGTGGGACCACGGGAAATACACCCCCATGACAGACCGTGCCACTGCATTCAGTCACTTTGTGGTTTTTCTGCCAACAATGTTTATTTGTGCATGCAGAGCAAAGGGTTGCTTTGTTTGCTTCATCACTTGTGTTGTCAAAATGATCACACTGTTTCTTCCCAGGTTTGTCTCTCGCAGTCATGGATGGGACAGCGGAATTCAAGCTGCTCTGTATAATTTCACTTTTTGGTTGATCTATTTTTGAACATGGGAAGAACTGACAGAAATAAAAAAAGTCCTGATTTTTTTTTGTTTCTTTCACCCCCTACCAGATCTACCTCTGTATGTGTGTGCCAGTTTTGAAGTTGTCTGTGCTCCTTACACTCTTTGTCTGCTTTTAAGCTATTTCTTTTTCTGAGTGCTCTCACTTAGCTATTGATCGCTATTATCAGATGTAAAATCCATTTTCAGCAGCAGATCCTTTGCTCCCCAACAGCTTATCAGAAATACTTACCTTGTATCTAATTTGTCCCATACCAGGAACACCAGGGGGCTTGTTGCCCTTGGCTCTAGTGAGGTCCAGATGCAGACTTGTGATTTTAAGGACACAGGTAAGCATTTCCTTTCAGCTTTAAAATGCAAAGAGGCCACAAATGCAACCAAGGCCTGTCAGCCCCTCCTCCCATAGCTTTTCACTTTCTACTTGCTGTACTTGAGCTTTGGAGAATAGTTAGAGTGCCTTTCAGACTTGTTATCCTGGGAATTTTTCTGAGCCTCTGTTGAATTTTTGAGCTCATTCCACACCTGTTTCTCTAAAAGAAGAGAGTGTTGTCTTTGGTGTTTTGCCAGATTCTATTTAATTGTTCTTTATTAAGATCAGCCCCCGACATAAGATAACCCTGAGAGGCTATGAGCCATCTCAACCAAAACACTTCACAGGGACTGGAAAGAACCTGCTGTGAAGTTCAGTTGGGTAAAACTCTCTCTGTTTGGGGGAAAAAAAAAAAAAAAAAAAAGAAGAGACAAAATGAAAAGACACACAGAGAACAAAACTATTCTGACAGCTACAGTGATGGGCCAAACAATCCCTTTCAGCTGCGCTAGCTCATTTGACGATCTCATTTGAAGGTCACCACTGTGTCTCTACAAATTATACAGAGAGCTATGACCAAAGCAGGGTGGGAGGTATGAAATCAAGACTAAGAGTTAAATCTTGAACTCTTTTCATAATACTCACTAAATCCCAGGATTCAAATCTATGGAGCAGTTGTAATTTGTGTAGCTTGGAGACCTTGCTAAAACGAAGAGCTGACATTCTGGCTAGCACAGACTGAGGCATCTCAGCAGTTCAGCTTCTCTGGGACAAAGTAAACCAACCCTATCTGACTTTAAATAGGGAGCTGGCGACCTCCCTAAAATGCAGTTGAAATTCCAGCTTTGCTGAAGTCAGTAATAAAAAATTCCACTGAATTGAAAGGGACTGAGGTTGTGTAACCAGTGCCCAATATGTTGAGACTTGTGAATCAAGCAAACAGTGAGGGGAATTGATTTCAAAATTTTTCCTTGTATACTTCCAGTTTTACAGAGTAGGCACAGTTGAGGGGTGTTGTATTTATGCACTTCATCTAGATCTGCCATTGAGTATTTCAGCTATCAGCATAGAAGAAAAAGGCAATTTAAAGTGACTGACCAACAAAGTAATTTTAAAGATTTTTTTTTTTTTTAATGTCTTACTTTAAAAATTAGAGTGGCTCAAGCTTCAATTCACATAGCAAGTCCTGAGTGGCAATGCCATCGTGTGAATTAGACCATGAAGGACAATGATAATTCTAAGACATGTGGGTGGAGAAAAATAAGGAGGTTTCAATACTCATTATGTAGCATCATAAGTGAATCCAGTTTGCTTGGCAAATTCTAGTGTGCAGTCTGTGAATCACTGAGAATTTTACTTGTAAGCAAGTGGATAGTAGGTACTTATTTAAGATTAAAGTGCTTTTGAGTGAGAGCTGTGAAAAACTTTTGATCAAGTCTCTTTTGCATGTGTTATTTTTGTTCTTCCCGTGGACCTCTATGTCATTGTTTTCACCAGCCTGAGGTGGGTATTGCATGGTGAAGTGCTATGGGTGCATTTGCTTCAGCTATTGCAGTAAGTCACAGCCATTTTATGTGGTGACTAGGTGGCACTCACCGTGCCTTCAACAACAGCCGTGTGTCATGCTCTAGCTCTTCCCAATTTGGGGAAAACGGAAGGACCGGTAGTTAGGCAACTGTGCTGGTGTGCAGGGCACACAGAAAGGGAAGGCCAGCCCCAAGCACTTGTGCTGCAGCACCTACAGCCACAATACATCTTTAATGTGCCTTGTCTCCTACGTGGTCGCTTTTTCCTCTTGGGAAACTTCTGAATATTGAATGATTGATAAATTATGTTAGTTGAATAGTTACAGCAAAAGAGCTTTTGGTTAAAAATCTCTCCCCACCCTATATAGACAAAAAAAAAAAACAGTTTGAAGAAAAGTACTTTTCACCTACTTTTTAGTGTTTTTAATATAACAATCCCTAGATCCTAGACTCTGGTCTGATGTCTTCAGCAATCCCTCTACTTTCAAGCATTAGATCGTCACGACTGAAGCATCAAAAAACTCATGAGATTTTAAAAAATAACAAGTGTTGGGATGTTCAGCTTTTCACACTCATCGTTTCAATCTTTGCATGGTGTCTTCAAAGATTTTCTTTTTAATAAGAAAGGAATTGCTTTGCAATTGCAAATGTTGTGCAATCCCATGAGTGATGCTTTCAGTGAGAAAGTAAAATGACAAGACAGTAAAAAATCCCAAGTAATGAAAACAATTAATTGGAAAATCAGCTACTGAAAAAAAAAAACAACAAATGCATGTGAGCATACTTCAGGTCACATGGAGAGTGGATAATGGTTCTAATGAGCTCAGGACAAGAACACGGGGGTGTTTAACCTAAAAGAGCTTAAATGTGCATGAAAAGGAACACATATATGCTCTTTACATTCCCACGGGTAGAAACACAGTTTTGCCTCGTAAATCTTTTCAGATTTCTCATGCAATGCTCAGAATGTCTGTAGAACTTCCCCAGACTTTGGGGAACACTTCCATTTGGGTTTCCTTCAGCAAAGGGTGATAATTTTCTGCAAAAAGTATATAACTGTCTTGATTTAGTGTGAACTTGTGCAGATAGCTGAAGGCTGTAATAGCCACTGCTCTCTGGGATTGAGGCAGAGCAGTCAGCAGGTACGTGTTGAGGACCATCCCTCTGCACATCTGTATTTTCTTCGTTTGTTTTTTATGTAGGGGCTCATTCTTTTTCTAGTAAGAGCACATAAAAAACCAAACCAAACAAACAAAAATCCCACAACGAAACAAACAACAACAAAAAATAACAGAGAAGTGGAAGGAAGGTCATTACAGGGAGCAAAAAATACCTATCCAATCTCAACAGAATATACAGCGATTCCTATATAAAATGTCATTATTGGAGTAAAAACATTTAAAAAACATTCCTTAATGCTAGCACTTCCCTTACCTTTTATCTTTGCGGTATTTGAAATAAAAATGGAGCTAATTCTGCTTCATGTTCGGATATACTCCACGCTGCTTCATATTCTGGTTAGACCCATTCCCAGAAATTGCCTAATTGTAAAATGTAAAGCAGAGATGGAAAGGAAGCAAACTGCAGTTCAAGGTTTAATTAGATTAAGAGTTTTGGATTTCAACACTCTGTGTGCTCACCTCTTACTATCAGATAAAATTTAGCCTGAATTGGTACTGCCATTTCCCAGGAAACAGTCTGTCCTAGCTGCTTAAACAGCAACGCAGAGGAAAACCCCCAAACTGATGCTAGCGGTATTTTTTTGATCAGTTTCCCAGGGTGCTTCCAGGAGGAGAACTGTCCCCCCCGAACACAAAGTGGCACACTTCTCACTACAGCAGGTGGACTGGTGCCTGACAGCCACAAACTTGGCCCATCATGTTCAAAAGCACTTTTCTGTTGTGTTTGCTGACACACAGCAAAGTCTCCCCAGGAAATGGGTGTGATGAAAATCAGAGCAAATTGTTAGTATAGAGGACTATGGATTTACCATTATGATGCATCTTTGACAGAACCAAACACAAATGAGCATATGTTAAAAGAAGGAGCTTGTGGTGTATGTTTTCAGTTTCTCTGAGTTACTAATACCAGATCTAATGCCAGCTGCCCATTTTAATATAAATATTTCATGATCTGTTCACTCTTAGACTAAATAGCTGGTTACTTTTATGCTGCAATTTTATATACGACCTTTGTGAACAGAGTGTTTGAGAACACACGGAGGTTAATGAATTCTGTCTTTTCTCACCAGTGTGAAGTACTGAAATAATAATCTCTTGTTACAGAAGGGAAAAGAGGGCACACATCATGTCCAGTATTTTAGCCTGTAGCTGAGCTGTAAACTAAACCCAGCTCTCCAGAGCCAGGTTCAGCACCAAAGCAACAAGGTCATTCTTGATCTCACTAGACCATCCATTGGATGAATTGCAATGTACCTTTGAAAAGCATATTCAAGTTGTTTAGGCCAGGATCCAAATTTTGCTTTGTAACATTTGCCTTTATTGCTCTGACACCATCTCTTCTGGGTGGCTTTGACGTGTTATAATGATTGCCAAAGTTCTGGTTTTGATGGGGGAAGTAACACTTTTGGTTAATGTCAAATACTTTTTTGTAACCTGTCCCCTCCTGAAACCATTTTTGTGTAGCACTACCCAAGAGAAAATGCCTCTAGTCTGACACATATGGTACTGAAACCACTTGGTGCTGGAACACTTGGCATAACCTCCCCATTAACCCTGTGGTTTTGTTAATTTGTGATAAAATTTGCAAATGCAGCACAGAAGAAAGATAAGCAAAGTCGCAGTGGTTCAGCTCACCTGCTCAAATCTTGGAGTGCACAGTTCTGGGTCATTTCAAAAAGTATCACAACAAAAGAACAAGAGCATCTCCCATGCTGTCGTCAGGCTGGAGTGGCGCAGGACCTACAGGGCTGATGCCTGTTGAACAACAGGTCTGCCCACACTTACATCCATCTCTCTGTTCTTCCCTCTTTCTGTCCTTCCTTCTTTCATTCTTTTTTTTTTGTCCTTCTATTCTTCCTTCTGTCTCCTCTCCTGTCCATCCTTCCTGATATTTGCTGGAAAGGCAACACAGCAAGGCGACACAATCCAGGAGGCTCCTGCAGTGCATTAGTGATAACTTTCTGTCACAGGTGGTGGAGGAGCCAACACGGAGAGGTGTGCTGCTGGACCTTGTACTAATGAACAAAGAAGGTCTGGTTGGGGACGTAAAGGTTGGGAGCAGCCTTAGCTGTAGTGATCATGAGATGGTGCAGGTCAATATTATATGAGGAAGAAGCAGGATAAGTAGGATTGCAACCCTGGGTTTCAGGGGAACTAACTGTCCTCTTCAAAGACCTTCTTGGAGGAATCCTATGGGCAAGGAGTCTAGAAGGTAGGGGGAGCCACGAGAGCTGGTTAATATTCAAGCATCATTTCCTCCAATCTCAAGGTCAGTCCATTCCTTTGAGTAAAAATATCATGGGAGGCAGGAGACCTGCATGGATGAGCAAAGAACTTCTGGAAAAAATCATACTGAAGAAAGAAGTTTACAGTATGTGAAAAAAGGGACTGGTCACTCAGGAAGAATACAGGAATAGTGTCAGAGTATGAGGGACGCAACAAGGAAGGCCAAGGCACTCTTGGAATGAAACATGACAAATAATATAAAAGAAAAGAATAAGGGCTTCTTCAAGTACATCAGTAGCAAAAGAAAGACAAGGGAAAATGTGGGACTACTGCTCAATGAGGTGGGTGCCCTGGTGACAGAGGACACAGTCAGAGTTACTGAATGCTGCCTTTGCATCAGACTTCACTGCCAAAACCAGCCCTCAGGGATCCTAGTCCCTGGAGGTAAGAGGGAAAATCTGGAGGAAGGAAGCCTCTCCCTTGGTCGGTGGGGGTTGGGTTAGAGATCATTTAGACAAACTGAATGCTCACAAATCCATGGGCCCCAGTGGGACCCACCCATGAGTGCTGAGGGAGCTGGGTGATGTTGCTGTGCCACTCTCCATCATTTCTGAAAGATCATGGAGAGCAGAAATGGTGTCCAAGGACGGGAGGAATGCCAGTGTCACTCCAGACTTCAAAAAGGAGGACCTAGGAAATTAGAGGCCACTCAACCTCACCTCCATCCTTGGACAGGTGATGGAACAGGTCATTCTGGAAGTCATCTCTAGGCACATGGAGGAAAAGAAAATTAACAGGAATAGCCAGCATGGATTCACCAAGGGGATATCATGCTTAACTAATCTGATAGCCTTCATGACTGTGTGACTAGCTGGGTAGATAAAGGGTGAGCAGGAGATATATGTCTACCTCAACTTCTGCAAGGCTTTTGACACTGTGTCCCATAACATCCTCACAGGTAGTGTAGGTTAGATGAGTGGACCATGTGATGGATTGAGAACTTGTTGAATAGAGCTCAGAAGGTTGGGATCAGTGGAGCAGATTAGCTGGAGGCCTGTTGCTAGTGGTGACCCCCAGGGGTCGGTGCTGGGTCCAGTCTTTGACATATTCATCAATGACCGGGATGAAGGAAGGGATAGGCCATACCCTCAGAAAGTTTGCTGATGATGGAAAACTTGGAGGATTGGCTGGTTACAGTGGAAGGCTCTGCTGCAACCTGCCCTAGGTGAACCTGCCTTGGCAGGTGGGTTAGACCAGAAGATCCCCTGAGGTCCCTTCCAACTCCTACCATTCTGTGATTCCTCCCTTCATGCTTTCATTTGATCTTCCACACCTCTATCCATGCATGCATCCATCCCTCTGTCCAGCCCTTTTTCCACCCTTCCATCCCTCTATTCTACCATTCCTACTTCCATCCTTCTGTCCTTCAATTTGTCCCTGTCATTCCTTTCCCTCTATCCTTTCATCCCTGTTCAAATCCTTCCTTCTGTCTGTCCATCCTTCCTTGCATTATGATTCAATCCATCTGCCTTTCCTTCTGTTCATCTGTCTTTATATCCATGTCTTCCATGTGTCAATCAATCAATACTCCCTTCCATCCTTCCTTACAAACCTTCCAGCTATTCTTTTTCCTACCTTTCCATCAATACCATCTCTTGCCAGTCCTCAAACTCCATCTCCACCAGTCCTTCCCCTTCCACTTCACCCTCCACTCTCCTTCGCCCTTCTTTTCCCCTTAGCTTGTCCCTACCCCTTCCCCTCCTCTTACTCTTCCCTGTCTCCTTCTGCTTCCCCTTCCCCTTCCAGCTCTCCTTCCCCTACCTCTTCCCCTTCCTCTCTGCTGTCCTTCCGCTTCCCCACGCGCCTCCTTCACCTTCCCCTTTCCCCCTCTCTCTCCCTTTCCCCTTCCCTTATACTTCCTGTTTCCCTTCCATACACCCTTCATTCTCCTTCCCCTGCCACTTCTCATTCCCCTCCTCCCTCACCTTCCCCTTTCCCTCCCCTCCTCTCCCTTTCTCCTTCCACTTCCTCCTCCCCCTCCTCTTTCCTGTCTCCATCTTCTTGCCCTTCTCCTTCCAGCTTCCCCTTCCCCCACCATTTTATCTTTCATCTTGTTCCCCTTCCCCTACTGGTTTGGAAGGGGAGAGGAAGGTGAGTGAAGGGGGAAGGGGAAGGAGACAGGGTTCCCGAGAAGAGGTGTAGCGTGACGACAGTTCTCAGGTGCATGAAGCCCGCTGTTATATAGCAACCACAGTCCTGTGGCAGTTTTTATTCCCCTTCCTCTTTCCCTTGCACTTCTCCAGTTCCTTCCCTTCCCTTTTTCTTCCCAGATCCCAGCATCTGGCTGCCCCTTCCCAACAGAAGAAACTCTGCTGCCAAGAGTCAAATGTGTGGAATGGGCATTGGACAGCCCTGTATCTGAAAGGAAGGGCTAAACTGCCTGTAACTGCTTTATGTTACCACTCAGGATAAGCAGAAAGGGGAAAAAAAAAATGTATTTTGAAAGCATCCCAGGAAGGCCAGAGCTCACACTGCTTCAGCTGGAAGGGAAGTGCTATACTGCCCTGCTTCACCTCTGAGCAAGTGATGGGTGCTCAGCTCACCTAAATGCTTCCATTTGGGGAGAAAATTATACTCTGTCAACTGGGGCCTCACAGTGGGGCCGCTGGCATCTCTGGCTTGCAGAGATGAGTACAATGGCTTGTTCAGGCAGAGGTATTAAGCAATCACTGAATTTGGCCTTTGCTGTCAGGACTTCATATGCCATCATTTTTATATGAGAAAGAATATTCCCCATAAATCAGGTCTTTCCTAAAAGACTTGGGAAAAATACAGTATTATCTCAATTAAACAAGTGTTTTTTCTGCAGATCTATCACTCCAAATGGAACAGACTGACAGCCAGATTGATGTACAGCCTGTAAATCAGAAAAAGCATTCAAAAATGTTTCTTCTCGATTAAAATCCTGTTCCTCCCGCCAGTGGCATTTTCAGTTTATGGCTGCGGAAAAGTGGGAAGGGCGCATGTGTGTGAGGAGGGTGTTGCAATTAACTATGACTGCTTAGTCACCCATGGTCTTCTCTCTTTGTTTATCTTGCATGAACAGTGTTGGGAATCTGATCCAAACAACATCCAAAGAGACCCGGTCCAGAGTCGATGAAATGCTGTACAAAATGGTGGTGTGTTGATAAAAGCTTGTTTGGTTGGGGCTTTCCCCTTCTTGGCAAGTGACTCCAGTACAAAGATGGGAGAGAGGAGGATGAACATAGATAACGTGATTTCCGAGAGCAGGTGGACGGATAATTCTCTACGCAGATTGTAAACCCCTGTGCCATTTTAATGCATTGTTATAGTAATGGGAGATTTATGCTAGTGACACTTGCTGTGTTTTTTTTTGCCAAAATCACACAGTGCCTACATTGAGACTATTGATGTAGCCCTCTCATCATTTAGGGTGCATTAGAGACACTGTAAAAAGAGCAATGTGGAAAGGGATGCTGGGATGCTATTAGTGAGTTGCATATGAAATTAAATGGGAGATGAGCAAAAGGCCATCTCACTGTAGCACAAAACTTCTGTCTCTGCATGACAATAAAATCCTTCTCATTCCATTTGCACTAGGCACATTGGTAATTTGCACAGCACTGAGTGGTATTATTCATTCAATGTGGCTAATATTATTTATTGTATTTTGAAAAAGTCTATTTAACTGCCCATAGATACCATAATCTCTCTACTATCTGAGGGAGGGAGGCAGGAAGGTGGGAAGGCAGGCAGGAAGGAAGGAATTGATGGGTTTTCTGGCTCTATCATCTGGTACATGCAGGCAACTCAAGGGGTTTGTGCAGGCAACGCAGCCTTGGTGTGCCTATCTATGACCCTATCTATGCAGAGATGGCACATGGTGTAGGTGCCTCAGCCTTGAGTTGTCCATAATCCCCAAATCAAACAGGGCAATGCTGCACCACACAAAGAACCAAAACCTGAGCTGAACCCTGCACCTCAACAAATGATATGTCCTGAAGCTCAATTCAAACCATTATTTGGCTTCCTGAGAAAGTAAGATAAGGAGAGCCTGGGGGGGGGCGTCAGTGGTGGTTTCGGCTGACAACTTTTGTGTATCCAGATGGCATAATCCAATCTGGCATAGTTTTGCCACAACCACCTGGAGGGTTTCAGCCGCAGCCTTGTATATTCAAACTGTATAATCAGTCACGTAAACCAGGGGATAAAAGTGCTACGGTTTAGCTTAGATTTTTCGGGAGTCACCTGTCCAACGCTTACCTGTATGGAGAACCTTCTCCCTTGGTCAGGGCATTGGCCAAGGTGACTTTTCTAAGATTGAGAGCCTTTACATAGAGTGGTAAGAAAATATTTACCGTGATGTAAGTTTGCAAATGCAGGTGATTAAGCAACATATGTATAATATTTGCATGCTTTCCAAAATGGTGTAGTGTATTCTTACTTTTAGGTTGTAATAGTGCATGCTTCCACTGTATCCATAAAAACCTGCATTAGTGGTGTATTAGAATTCAAATTGATGGTTTGCTGGGGCCTTACAGTTAAACCTGTGAGTTCAAATAAATCATAGGCTTAACTCTCAGTCCAATGTCTTTTTGCCACACCCATATGTGCACTAAGAGACTGCACCTTAGGACCAGGAAGGAAAGGTTTTGTTTGTGGATGTTACTGGTGCCAACACCTTGGTTTTGTTCTGTGTTGGGCTAAAAAAGGAAATATTTGTCTGCCTGCTCTCGGGTGGCAGTCCCAGCACCTTGATTTGGCAAAAGCTTTGGGAAATTTTTGTTCCTGACATGAGCAAGGTCTCCATGTTCGTGCCACATTACATTTCAGCTTTCCACAGGAACTTGGTGTGAACCGGGTGGATCATTTTTAAATATAAACTTTTCCAGTATTTGATGCAGCTCAAAGTATCCAAATTAAAGGAAATTAGAAGACACCTTTGATAAAAGCCAAAGCAAGCATGTAGCTGCACCTTTTTTCTTCTGTTAACAGAGCCAGTTTACTAGAAGGAGAAACAAATGTATGAGGAAAACCAGGCACTGAGATTTGTATTCTCTGAGTCAGCAAATGGATAATACATTATCCCCATTTTCAAGGGCCTCGCAAATGTCCTTGTTCCTGTGAGCAAACGGAACCTTTAGCAGTTATGCACTGCCCTTGAGGGTCTGTTTGTCATGGTGTGTACCTGAGTGCATTGTCTCTTCTGATAAAACATTTTTGGAACATGTGTGTTCATCACTGATTTTTTTCTGTTTGTTTGTTTGTTCTCAGCCTGGCTGTTGCATTTCTTCCAGGATGGCAGACAACATAATGCTGTTTGGAGTATTATTAGTTATTTCTGCTGTGCAGTGGATTTCTATAGAAGAAAGGTATTCCAGCACATTTCTTACTGTATAACTATTTGGTTTCCTATGAGACTCTTCAGAGGCTTTACACTGCACTTGCTTTTATTCAGGGTTTGCAATAGCATGAAGCAGACCCTTAGTCATGTTCAGTCAAAGTTAAATCTCAAGGCCTCCAAACCACAATGGTTCATTCAGCTGTACCTGACACCTTGCACACATCCAGAGGTCAGCTTCTACACTCCCTTTGCCACCACCCCAGCACAGAGCTGACTTCTCAGGCTGTTTAGCAGAATCATGAAGCCATAGCATAAAAAAAAATACCCAGTGAGCTTTCAGTTAATAACAGAGGAAATGAGTGACTGAGTTTCTGCATTGCCTTGATTTACTGACGGGAAGGTTTCTGGCAGTGCCACTTTGTACTGAGTAAGCCCTCAATGGCACAGGGAGGCCCATAATCATTTATTCTGGTCATATTTTAGCATAGTTTAGTGAGGAGTCCCTCCAGGAGGCAAACCGGTGTATTCATTCCTCTATTGAGGTATGGGATAAAAAAGGTCAGTAATTATTCACTACATGCACACATCTGAGAGCAGGAGAGTACCAGATTCACCCTGGCAACTAAGCCTGGGGCAAACCTTGTCTTCACTGAAAGGGTGAAAGGGGAATGTTTGGAGAATTGGCCCTAGAAAGCAATGGATCTTGGGTAAAAAAGCATTACAGCATGCAGCTCCTTCAGTTTAAAGTCTGAGAGAAGGAAAGGAAGCAGCAAAAAACAAATTCAAGAGCAGAGAGAACAAGCGTGGTGACTCTGTCACTGGTTTTGCTTAAGCACCTCTCCAGCTTTAGTACCCACTTGCACCAACATGGGCTTTTGACCCTTCTCCCATCCACAACTCTGTTTTACAGCCAATGGACTGGGTGAACTGAAACACACCAAATGAACATGCTTTCTCTTGTGGGTAGACTAAAGCCCAGGTGTAACTTTGCGCTTGGTTTGCTTTCACACTTGTTTTTCCCCTCAATGAGGACACTGGAAAACATATTCATCTGCTGTGCTCATACATTGCTTAATGCAAAAGAGCTACAACCGACCTTTGGCAGAGACCTCCTGGTGGCACAGTAACAAAAATCAGAAATAATGAGAAGATTTTCTGTGATTTTTACAGCAACATGCTGAGCCTTCTTCAAGCAGCGACTAACAGGAGCGGCAGCATCGATCTATATAACTTTTTTACGTACTGCTCATTTTTAAGAGCTTACTTTTCCTACTTTACTTGTTCTTTGGCTATGTTGAAGAGATGAGGAAAAGACAACTATCACTTCTTTCTATGTCTTGTTACCTCTTCCTATAACCACAAGCTTTAATGGTCAGCTCTGCACACAGGAGACACTGCTAATAAATGACATGGGATTCACATTACCGTTAGCCACCATATTACCAGGGAGGTTATACTGGCTTAAAGAAATCAATTGGACTGATGGGGGGGGGGAAAGTCATTAAGAGTTAGAGCTTCCTTGTAATACAACATATCTGGAATATTTTGGCGGGTGACTTCTTTGTAAAATAAATAAGCCATGACAAAAATGGTACCCAAAATTAGAGCGAGAATTTGGCTAGGAAGCGAGTGGTGCCCGCATTCTGTCCCATGCACCTCATACACATGACCAGCAATTTCTGCCATGTAGCTTACTGATGTTAGATCATGAGATACCCATCACAGTAAACCAATAATTAAAACAAACCCAAACATACTACATCATACTACAGTAAAAGAACTTAGTTCCTTATTGACTTTGTTGTTTAGATGATAATCCATTTAATCTGGATGAATCATGACTGGACTGGAGCATGGTATGGTTTCACCTTCCTTAGCAATTTAGACTTGATAGGTTTCCTACATCTAGTCTTCAGACAGGGTTTATTTTTTTTTCCCAGCATGCAGCTATGATGACGTCTATCTGCTGTGCACAAGGCAGTGCATGTTTTATATATAAACGAGATAGACAGTAGATATTGCAGACAGATCGCTAGATAGATAAACACGTATATATCTCAGATGTAACAGCCCAAGCTGCTGTTGAGGAGCAGGGCTTCTGCTCTGGTGTCAGCACTTTCAGGCTCTTGACCATGCTGCTGTAACCTATAGCTGAGGGTAGTATAAAATGCTTCACACTGCACTACACCTTCATCTACCCTGTCTTGGACAAGATGACTAGTCAATAATGATTCTGGAGAATGTGGTGATAGGCCTTCATCCCCTTCCTCCCCCTCAAGAAAGAGGCTAAAGAAAGCAAGAAAATATTTTTGAATCCATATCCTCCAGTTCTGTTTAAAAACCAGTACATTGCTTCTAGTAGAATAATGATTTCTTGATGGATTTTCATAAATGGTCTGTTTCCCACATTATCTGAAATAATTGGTTCATAGAGACCACAAAATGAACAGCAGGTAGGAAATGAGTTTGCAGTTGCCAAAACATAATAGAACATTTAGTCATTCTCTGAAGGTTTTAACACTTCTTTGGCTATCAGAAGGCCTTCATCTAATTGCACTATTCTGACTATAAATCTGTCTGTTGGAATCAATTGATTTACATCACTGATGTATCAGAATAAGGCCCACAAAAAATAAACATAACATAGACAAAAAATATTTTTTTAATGTCTAAAACCAGACGTATTGAAAATACCCTTACAACTCACATCAGTCACTAAATCCCATGATTTAATGGATGAACATTTCAGTTAGGAATGTTCTTTTCCTCCTGTTTTTAGGCTTGTTTGACAATGCTATATCTAAGGCTTATACAAACAGAAAACACAGGTACTTAGTGCAGATGTGATAGTGGGCAGTGTCTTGCCTAAAGCCCAAAAGTGAAATGACTGAAGATTTCAGAGTAACTCTAACTGCTTTACCACCGTTTTTATACATATTTTGGGGTAAAACACTACCAAGGAATAAATTTCCCCTGTTCCAAAACTGAATCTTCCAAACTTATTAATATAAAAGCTGGGCTGTCATTTAACTAACAAGACAAGTAGAACACAGAGGTGTGTGCACATTCCCACCTGGAGCCACATGCCCCCAGCCTTCTGGCCCCTTGTAACCATTCTTTCCCTACAAGAACCATTGTTATCCTTTCTTCCCCCAGCTAACAATACTGACAACAAACAGCCATATTAACCACTCAATATCCTAAAGCCTTGACGAGGTTTCATCTTTTTTTACCATTAAAACCCTTCTGTGAAATGCTGGCTCCACACATGCCCAGGGGAAACTTTGTTTGAGGAAGGCCAGGAGGACATCTGTGGCTTTCCACAGATAAGGTCATGTCTGCCCTGTCAGTCTGTGTTTTGTATTTATTCTGGTAGTTCTTGGATCCTTTGACATCTTTAAACAGAAAAATGTTTTTGGAGTGAGCTGCTTCGTGTAAAGGAGCTGGTCAAGCCTTTAAATACGTGTATTTTTTTTAACTGTGTCTTGTAGTAGAAAGTGCACTTGAATTATATTCCTTGGTCTAGAACTTTTAATGAGCCTGTGGTATAAAGTCAACAACAGTCTAATTTTTTTGGTGTTTTAATGTACTTGTACAAGAGGGTGTAATTAAGACTTGGAGAAATCTATTCCACTCAGGTAAGTGGACCATGCCTTAACCTTGATTCATTGTTTGTATCCATCAGGAAAACAGAATAGATCTAAAAACTTTCATTGCCCTATGTCATGAGGCACACCCATCCCAAAGCTCCCTCCCCACAGGCCTGGTCAGTGCTGTGCCACCTCCTTGAACCTACACCGGAATGAGAGCCTCCTACAGTCACAGAGGCCTTCTCCAAGTTCAAGTCTTTGCACATGGAGGACTTTGGTGTATTTTCAGTCTCTTTTTTGTGTGTGTGTGTTTCAGAAGGCTGTGAGCTGCTTCTTGGTTTACTCCACAGTGTCTCAGCAACACAAGCTGCATCCGTGGATGTCATTCAAGATGTTTTCCATTGTGGCTCCATAATGAAAAAGGTTAGGAGGACTAGAAGAAGCTCTTCAGAAAGGACTTGGGCTGATTTGTGTATATGGCTGCTATTTCTCTGAATGCAATCTAGATAATTATGCTCCTAAATAGCCAAACTATTTGTGTAGAACTTCCTCCAGAATTGTAATTACTCTTGCATTTTGCATATGCAATTAAGCCTGCATTGAAATGCTGAAAAATGTTCTGCAACTTTTTGCAATATAAAGAAAATCTAAATCCTGTAAAGAAACTAGGGCCACACCCCCTCAAGGGGGCTCCGCAGAGCAAACCAGAATATAATAACATGTAATGATGAGATACTGCCTCCTGCCTACCAGAATAAGGGGGCTACAAAGAGGGAACACTGTGCTGACAGTGACTCATGGGTGACAAATGAATTCCCATTGCACCTAACAGGAGAAAATTTTCAGCAAGGCAGTCATGACAATTGAGGACCTTCATCCATTTCACAGGCATCACTTAGAAGAAGGATTACAAGAAAGAGAGAGGAAAATAATCCAAGTTCAACATTACATTCAGGGCTTTCTAGGGAAAACTCCAAATGAGTATTTTTAGAATTGTGTAGGGTTAAGGTGGAATTCAAAATTTTTATTTTATGTAAATAAATAAGTCTAGATAGAGATTAATTTCCAAAGTGCTACAGAAACAACAGACAGATGGTATTTGGGATCAGTTCAAGCTGACTTCACTTACCTTGCATTTCTTCTCCTTACCTAGGCAGTGCTTTTCACTCCAGACATGCCTACAGTGAGATGCTGCTCACAGGAGCACATCATTCAACTCAGAACTTGTACTGTGAGGCCTTCCTATGGGGAAGAATTCAATCAGTTCACTCCTTTTTAAAAGAATATGTCCTATAAAAATAATCAAAATCCACATGTTCCATGAAGAAAAAGACAATATTTATATTCTAGCTTTCAACTTGTTATTAAACCACAGCACTAGCTGTAAAACTGAAGATGAACTATAGAAAACGAACTTTGTAGCCACTACAATTTGGATCTCAACTTGGAGTCCAGATGGGGAGCGGGAAGGGGGTCAAGAAAAATTAATCTCACCAGAAGCCACCTGCCAGGAGACTCCAGACAGCATCTTCCACTGAAGAGTCACTAGTGGGTGATGATAATTTAGTGTTCCACATCCTTGCTGCTGCTGCCACAGCAGATGCCAGCAAGTAAATCTGGTTCTTCACAAGGCTGTGTGTGGAGTGAGATGAAGTTATGCAGAAGCTGTAAAATAAAACAAATCACAAGAGAAATTGGTGACTAAATTTTAACATTATTGTTGGCTATTACCACTTATGGTCTTAATACTCTGTATGATGAGTCACTTCAGCTGCTAAATTATTTTTTTCAAGGGGGATTTAATTTGTGGAAAACAAAACAAAGCACCACCTTAACAGATTTTGAGGGCTTAAACACTTCAATGATATAAAAAATAAGCCAGAGTTATCACAGCTTGATATGCATGGTTCACAAAGCTTACAAAATAATTCACAACTGGCAGCAACTATCTCAGATCAAAGGAGGCTTCTAGATGGATGTGAAATTGCATAACCCTTTCTACTAAATATTTAGATGATAAATGGAAATGCATCCTGAAGGTATGTGTATACAGCTGTACATAGACATACACGTATATAGAAAGATATACATACACATCACTCCAAAATATCTATAGCAATATCTTTACATATCTATATGTACACACAAACATGTATGTATGCTCATACACACACAGAAACTTAAATCATTCTGAGATCAAATCCTACTCAGTAACCACTTAGATATTTTTTCCTCATACATAATACTGTAAATATTAACGTGAATTCTTTTCCATAAAAGTTAAAACTGTCAACCACTTCTAAAAACTGCCAGCTACTTCAAAGGAAAAGAAATGTGGGTTTGGGGCATTGGTTACTTCCATTCCCATGCTTGTCGATGGATAGGTGTTGTATAACATACTTATTTCCAAGTCATAAGCCAGAATTTTCAGGATACATATGTTAATGTCATAGTCTGTGAGTTCAGAATATTGATGGCAGCACAGCAGTGCACTCAGTGACTTACAGCAAGTGACAAAGCTTTATCACACCTAGATTACATTTCAGACAGTTTATCACAGTGAAAATATCCACTAAAAGGCATTACAAATAGCCATGTGAATCGAATCAAAGTGGTTCTTAAATGGGTTTCATATGCAACAGATAGGAAAGAAGAACTTTCGGCTTATTCCAAATCCTGTTTTAATTAACACTTACTTGTAGTCTGGCTTTATTTTTTCATCTCCTGCCTGTTATTTATTTATCTTTGTCGTTACCTCTGGTTGGTGGGAATGATATTCAAAATGAATGAGAAAAAAACAGAAAAGGAAACCATTTCCAATACTCTGGTTAAAGAGATTGTGCTGATTCATATTAGCCTCTTTGTCATGTAACTGGTCAAAATGATTGTCAGGGCATTAGCCAAGGAACAGATGAGTCATTGGTTTTAAATGAGAGACAGGTTCAAAGCACCTAATTAGTTTTAAATGTGTTCCTCACTATGCTAACTGTTCGTGTGAAGAGCTGTTGTAAACAGCACTTCACACAATTTCATACATTAATTTACTCCTGCCCGCTCTAGGCTGCACACTCCCGCCAGCTGACCCTGACCTTGCTGTTCCAGCTGGTCTCAGGCTGTTCTTATTGACATCTACAGGGACGGGCAGGACAGGACAAGCATTCCTGCAAAGTCTGCTTTTTGGGATCACCAGCTGACATGAACCTGGTCATTACCCATAAAAAAACGGCACCAGGATTCATGGGAGACATTTCCAGATTTCTTAATCTTCTAAATTTCTATTTGTTAATCTTTCTAAATGATGATTGTTAACCTATTTCTTTTTGCTTCCTCTCAGACTAATACTATGATTCTAACAGAAATAATAACTTAGGAGAGAATTTTAGAAGAAAAAGTCATCTTTTTCTCTCCACAGCATATTTTCCTATCAGTTTCTTGTCTGCTAAATGCCTCCAAAATCAGCCTGATGCTGAGGCTTTAAAATTATGATGAAATAGAAAAGTAGGGCAGCCAGGGAGAGGGAATTTTTCAAACACAATCATGATTGCCACAAGATCTGATTCCGCTGCAGTCAGTATTAAAATGCATGTTGCTTCCACTGCTGGCAGAGATGGGCTGACATCTTAAAATGAAAGCCCTGCTTGGGTTTGAGCCTCATACCAATGCAGAATGTGTGCAATGTGAAAAGTTGTTACAGTTTATTTACAAATTATACATGCTACCAGTAGATGAGGCTGCATTCGTTTTCCTCATGCTTTCCTCACTTGGAGATATTTTTTTTAATTAAGTAAATCATATTGTTAAACACTGAATTACAGGTGATCTGAACACTCAGTACCGTGAGTTTCCTTTGGGTCTACACTGCAGAGATAGAATAAATTTGTCTCCAAATATGGCCAGGTGTGCTTGGAATAAAATGTCCACTTCTGCTGCAAAATAGTAGATTTTTCATTTTGATTTAAATACAGAGGCAGATTGTAAAAACTCTTTTCTCTGAGTTATGTTTTTTTTCTTTCAATGCGTTTTGTGTCAGTAGACAATTACATTGTCAAATCTGAATGCAAATAGACGTGAAGTATGCAAAACCTGGATAATATAACAGCTGCTATAAGTTTGCAGTCAAACTGTGCTAATCAGGCCTGGCAGTTGGAAATTACTTATCCCCTGGTATTCAGAGAAGGTAAAAAATAGAATTTACATTGTTCCTGTTGCTGTTCCAGATTCCTTTATAGTTAGACCTGAACTGACTTAAGAGAGCAGGAAAAAGCGAAGAACAACTGATAAGCCCTAGTCAGTTAGCTCATACAGTAGTGTTACTTCTTTCGGTGTGTTAAGAGGAAGATGTCCCAGCTGAAGAGCGTATAAACCTTCCTGTAAAGAAAGAGCAAGACTTACACTGATCTCCAGAATTTCCGAGTTGCAGATTTTTGTCACTCACTTGTGCTCTAGGACATGGGTCCAAAACACTTGACAGGCAGCTCCAGGCAGCTCCTAACTTTCAAGATGGATTTCCAGCAAACTGTTGTGGCTCTCTTTGCCACAACAGCTTCACCAAAGAGAATACAATGCCAAGGACAGGCTAGGAGAGAATCCCAGCTGTGTTAACATCCTGGCTGAGAAGGAGGCCAAGTTTCTCCTCAAAAATGACAGTGATTTCAGATAAAAATGTTTGTAACTTTGGGAATATTTGACACTCAAATATGTGCTGTCATGTTCCACACAAGGCAGTGAATAACAGCTGCTCTTCTGATATGCCATCAGTCTATCTTATTACTGCATTGATTTTTGCTATGCCTGACATCTCCGCACTTGCTCCTGCAAGAGGCACATTCTTCCTATTCTTAGATATACTGTCAATAATTTTTTTCCAACAGAATTTCTCTCTGGTTTGATTCTAATTAAGCACCTAAGGTGCACTTTCCAGGTTATGTCAAGGGGAAAATTCCCTTTAATCAATATTTTCTTTCTCAGCCTATTTTATTCTTGTCTTCAACTGCCAGATTTATCCCAAAATTCAAACAAGCCTCCAGCAACATACCACAACTTGGTGTAGTTAGTGCAGCTACATCCTTTGTGGTCTTCAAGAAGAGAAGACTGTCATGAATTAGGACTTGCCTATTTGTGGCTCTGATAGCTGACAACTCTGCTCTTATGCATTATTTAGATTGCTGCATTTACAAAAGAACTGCAAGGATCTACATCATGACAGCCAAAAAAGCAAATTTGACCTTTTACCATGTAGTATGTTAAAAGTACATCTGCAGGGATGAAAGACACATAAACTATGTCATGCTGTTAGAAGAAGCTATAATGTTTACAGTAAGTGATGCTCACTCTTGCAGTATGCAAGAGTACTAGCCTTTGTATTTAACTGTGCTGGAGCTTTCATTCTTCTTTACAGAAGCCAGGGTTTTTTCCTGGGATCATTTAAAGAACAGCTACCAGCTTATCTTGCTTTAAATAGTTCCTTTTCCGTATGAGCATTGCATGCCTAAAAGAGTTGAAAGCATTTTACTCTGTAGCTTGGATGCTAATCCCTCACTGTCCTTATTACATGTTTAGTCAAAGGAAAGACTACCAGCATTTGAAAGAGGAAGCCCCTCCAGCCTGCCAGGGATGGTGTGTAGGCAGCAGCATTCATCAGCCTCCAGGATGAAGAGCAATAGACTGAAACTACAGAAAAGAAAATTCAAGTGAGATATTAATAAAAAAATAACTGTAAAAACAGTGAATGGCTGAGACATAGAGCAGTGAAGTTTTTGTGTCTCTTTAACAGGTTAGACACCTGTCCATTGGGATGACATGAGAACCAGGCTTCCCTGGGACTTGGTCTCACCCTAAGGTCTGTTTGCACTGGATGGTTCCATGTTTTTTGACGTAAAGATCAAGCTTACTCAAACTGCATCCCTGTAGGAACTGGGGTATGAATTTTGCAACCATTTGGTTCATTCCTGGTAGTAGATACATTTTTTAATGACCTTGAAGAACAAGTTCCTGGGTCCCTTTGCTGTTTAGTAAAGCCTCAGCTATGAGATCAGTGCCTTTCTATTTGCATTGGTGCTTGGCTTCATTGCTTTGGTTCAGTTGCAGGGTAGGCAATCTTCAGCTCTTGGATCAATCCACCTACTAATAAAATCTTAAGCAGATAAAATTTGAGAAATGAAGTTGTTTTGCTGTTCATCTTCATTATTACCCTACATCTAGACTGCTTTAATAGGAAGGTTACCATTTGCAGAGCAGGCCTTTGGGGATGAGCCTGAACTATCTCCCCCTCCAATCCCTTTCTTGTCCCCCAGCAGAATGCAAAAGAAGGGTCCCTGCTGTGACAGTATACTATGTATATTTTCATAAGTACATAGACACAATGCAGTGGAATTTATTCCAATATTTCACGAGCATCAAACAAAACCTTTTGCTTTACATTTCTCCCCTACTGCTTACATTTTCTGTTTTCTAGAGACTGTCTCACTGCAAACTATCTCCAGGCTATTTTCAATTGATGACGGGAATGGAAAAGAACCCAGACGAGAATATTCTCAAGTATTCATAAATATCCCTCAGTCCTACATCTCCCATCCTGGCTTCCTCTGGCCAGAGACTACAGACAGCTTCCTGGGCTCCTCTCCAGATGACCTGGCAGCTTTATAGATCTGAGCATGAAACAGCAAAAGGTCAAGTGCCATGTTTTGCCTGCAGTCAGTCTTGGGAACACAAAACATGCAAGAAACACACCAAGACAGCTCCATTTTGGCTCTTAAAGTGTGTAAAGGTTTAGTTGCAGGGCTGCTGGATGTTTATGTAATCAGAACACTGTTCTGAAGGGAAGCTGTGGAGATACTATTGACATTTCTGTGAATGACCTGAGCATTAGTAACAAGGTTGCTAAATCCTTACCAGTTAGTATAATTCAGACTGTCGAAAATAGCTGTCAAAGCTATCAATTTTTCAAACTAAAGAATGGGAAAAGCTCATATTCACACAGCACTGTGGAGACTACAGGGGAAACAGTGCTTTTAACTTTCACTTGGTGACCTCACACCCAGAGAAAAAGATAAACTGGCCATCCAAGAAACAAACAAAAAAGACCTTCTTGGAGCAGGGACCTGCCACCTTCATCACAAGTCTGAACATTTCAAATCACTGTTAAGGAAGGGGAGACTTTGAAAGAGTTACAAATGAGGATAACACTGAGGTAACAGGCTGCAGACCCTTGGTGGTTTTTTATCATTTCTTGAGAATAATCAAATTTGTTACTGGCACAATGCTATGAAAGTCACCCCAGGGATGAGTTCGGACTGTTGGCTGATCAAGGTTTTAATATAAAATGACATCTTTACCTTTGAGCTTGCCATTTGAAACACCACAGTGAAAGGATTGACAAGACAACAATTCATAATAAATGTTTTGATTTCCTACCCTAAGTACTGTTAAAAATAAAGCTATTAAACCTAAGTTTTGAAAAGGTGTTATCTATACCAATGGCGGGTTGTTTTTTTTGTTTTCAGTTTTACTGCCAGGTATTGCAGTTTCATGGACTAATAGGCCTCCCCCTCACTGAACCACTGCAAACCAGGACAAACCTCTGGTCTTGACCTGGAACACCATTAACTGCTGCTCACACCATTTCAGTCCCATTGGCCTACCTGGGGAAAATTACATGTGCCCTCGATTGTGCTTTTTAAGGACTGAGGCAATTCTGGCAGTAAACAGGATGGTTTAGATGCATGTTATTAAACCAAATGGTTTGGTAGCAAAAAAATCTTAAGAAGTTTCAGTTGCTTCTTCATCCAACTTTTTTAGTGGGTATTCATTATGGTAGAAGTCATTCTGATGAAAAGAAAATTTAAAAATTTGCCATATTATCACAAGGGAACAATGTTACGAGTCTGAATCATAGCACCCCTTCTTATTTCCCTTTGGTTTTTAACAAGTTCCGAGATAACTTTCCTTGTGTTGCTTGTGTTACACTTTCCAATTTGTATTTTAGTCAGCATGATGCTTACTAAATTTGTTGACAAGAAATAGGAAATCACTGGACTATGATGAGATGGCAAGTTAATAATACAGCTTCCATGTGCCTAAATTCATTCCTATTCCATATTCACAGGAAAAAAAGCCTTCTGAGTGGTGGCACTGTTCAGTAACTTAATGTACCCAAGAAACATGACCATTTGATACATCTATCAAGGAAGCAATCTGTTCTTGATGGCTACTTTGTGTGGCTCCCCTCTATATCTGATAGTTTTGTAATGAAAGAAATAGTTATAAAAATTATAAGACAAGTAGCAATAATATTGAAAGCATATGTATCTGCATGGAGACATATAGTGGGAGGAGATCACCCACCAGATCTGTTTCTTACCATGCAGTCCAATATTATAAGCATTTGAGAGCACCTGTTGCAAGCACACGTTTAAAGACTAACATTAAAGGAAGAATAAAGCTTTCCAATCATTTGTGAAAATAAAATCAGCAGTGAAGAAACATAAAAAATTGAAGCACAGCTAGAAGAAAATTAGAACCAGCTACCCCAGAATACCTGTTTTACTTAAAAGTTAGCTGGGAATGTGTAAATTAAAATAGGAACAACATTTGAATTAATAAAAGAGCAGCAAAATGATTCAGGATTTTTATTTTTCTTTGATATTATAATTTACTGAGATTCAAGGCATGTTTGCTATCTAGACGGATCAACTTTACATGTACACTTTGTGAGAACAGCTCTGTCTGTAACTATGGTTAACACAACACCTTTTGTGAGCTGGTTGACTGTCAATCCAGAATGTTTAACCAAGCTACCAGCCACATGTATAGTTTGGGTTGTAAAAAAAGGATGCATGGATTTTTTTTTTAGTCTGTATGCAAATGTATAAAATGAATTGCGAGAATGTCTCTGTATCTGGAAAGCCAAAAGAAGATGCTGAAGTGAGTATGGTAGTCAGAAGGGAAAGAGAACTTCGAAATGCAGCCAAAACATTTCTGTGCTGGGGAATTTTTCCAATGCGTCGTTTAGTTCCAAATATATGTACAAATTGAACACCACCACAGAACCCGCCAGAAGAGCAAGATAATATATACTGTAAGAGCTATTTAAAATTATTATTAAAACTAAATTTAAAAATAGGGCCTTAAAATCACAGAATCAAGCTTATGTCAACCATATCTTTCAGGATTTTAAGGCCATTTTTCTATGAGCTACACATTTCACTAGCGAAGTGTAGTAAAGTACTGAACTGGGCCACAAGTACTCTCTCTGTTGTTGGACTAAATTTGTTGATATTGTCATAGCACCTGAGATCTTTGGCTGCAAGTTGACACAGACTTAATAGTTCTAATAAATACAGACTTAATCTTTTTGTCCATGTATTTGTTAACGCGTAGTTAAGTTCCACTCACTGATACATTATGCAAGAATAATGAGCCCTTCTGGAACCACATATCAGTTAATATTTCCTCTGCCATTATGATCCCTTCACAAAGTTTTGATACTATAGGCTTCTCTAAGAAGGAGGCTTCAACTCACCAGCTCCAGAACACAGAGAGTGCTCTATTTTGAACGCCTGATTTCCCTGTGCTGTATCATTGCCCAGCTCTTTCAGTCTGACTTCTGAATACACAGCAGGGGTTTTAAACACTTTTTTCCCCCTTTTTTCATACTTTGTTCTACTGGTACCACAAACATTTTCCTAAGTGGATGCATTGCCTCCTGAGTGCCACCCTGGGCAACATCAGGAAATGCAGAAGAAATGCAGCCTGATACTCATTAAAAGTCTGCTGATGGTCTCAGACTTTCCTGGTATTGAAGATTCATCAGTTTGTTTTTTTCCATGAAAATGTATTTGAATGCAGTATTTGGAGAGTAGAGCAAGAGGTACCAATTATATCCTAGTAAAGTCTGTTTCTGCATATAAAATTTCAATTGTGGTCAGATGGTATTAAATTTCCTGATATATTGCCAAAATGTGCAGAAATTAACTATAAATACTGGCATGGCGATAAAAACATCTTTTTGCTTGTGTTGGAGCCTTAGATGCTTGCACACACACTGCTCCTTCACCATGCACAAGGAAAGCACACCATGCTCTGTAGAGCAGCAGGAAAGCTTGGGAACCAGCATTTGAAAAAAAAACCAAACCAAAAATCAACACAGCAAAACACAATATATTAAGGAATTTATTTTTAGTGCTGGCAATGGCTATTGCAACGTGTCACACCAAAAAAAGCTGGCCAGCTTGGACACCTTCTGCTCTGTCTGTTTAGGTGTTTGGAGCTGCAGCTTTGTCTCCGCTTCCTCAGTTCCTATGCTGATGATATGAAAAATTGTTCATGGTAAAATCTGGGACCATTTTCAGGCTTACATCAGCTCCTTCAAATGTGAATCGTGAGCCTCTGGTCTTGTCTAATTTTGAAGAGTAACCAAGTGCAAGCAACAAAAGCACATAAATTCTGTGATACTGTGAAATGATATAAACAGTTGAAAGTCAGGAGTCTTGAGGCTTCCAAGTATTTTTGAACACTGCACTTGCAGTTCAGCTGCCACCTGGAGAGGAGTTCTGTACAACACCAAAGAGAAAGACCACACAGAGGTAATAAACTGGTACAAGAAAATACCTGGGGTGGGTGTGCAACACACCAAAACACACCTATCAAAACAATAACAGGACAGAAGTCAATAATAAGTGCTGATTTGTAACACAGTCCCAAATTTCCACATGTAAAGATGTGTGAAATGAATTGCCTGGAGGAGCAGGTTATGGGGAGTGGAGGAAATGGCAATTCATTCCATGTAACGAGAGAGAAACTTCATTTTTTCAGTATATGAGACAGCTTGAAGCTGCAGCCAGCAGATTTGAACTCAAAAAGGAGGATATGAAACTCAGAAAATAGCAGTGTAATAGAAGGTGTTGGGTGGAATAAAATTACTCTGTCAGAAAAAAACTAAAGAAAAAAAAAAGAATTAAAAATAAGTGAAATCTAGAGAAGCTGGAAAGGGTAAATTCAACCAAAAAGGTTTGTAAGGAACCATATGTAGTCCAGTGGAAAGCAAGGAGAGCAAGTCCATGCTGGTGCTGTTTCTACATTCTTTATACAGGAAAAAAAAATAAATGGAAGCAAGCCTGAAGTAAAGCAAGAAAACAACTATATACAAGAAACAATGAAAAAACTCCACATTTAATTCATTTCAGCATCACAGAGAATTTGCCCTAAAGAACAAAAGACTCATGCCTGTTAAAGCAACAGCAGAGGATAAAGCAATAGTAACATCAGGAAACATAACAATAACTGTACTAAAGTGCCAGTAGCAACAATTCATCCTCAGCCAAAGGAGGAGACCCACTTTCCTTATGTCACCATCTCTGCAGCCCCAAGTGTTAAAGTAAATAATTTTCCATTTAGAGGGGCACTGATGAGCGCATATTTGCAAGGACAACAAGGCTGGGTGACAAGGAAGACATTACAGCAGAGAAGGAGGCCATCTGGTTTTCCCCTCCGACCACTGTGGTCTTGAGTGCTCCCCCAGGCACACATCCTTCTCACGCTCAATTTTATGCACCCATCCTTTTCGGTATCTGTAATGGGAACTTCTTCATAAGTTGTAGACAAATGTAAGGTCTTGCACTTGGGAACACATAACCCAGGAATGCAGCTCAGACTGGGATCCACCTGGCTGGAGAGTAGCCCTGTGGAAAGGGACTTGGGGGTTTTGGTGGACAAGCTCAACATGAGCGAACAGTGTGCTGCAGCAGCAAAGAAAGCTGACAGGATACAGGGTTGTATTAACAAGGGCATCACCAGCAGAGATAAAGAAGTCATTATCCCACTAAGCACTTGTCGGACACGGCACACCTTGAGTAATGTGTTCCGTTTTGGTCCCTGCTATACAAAAAAAGATGTGGACAGGCTGGAAAGAGTGCAGAGAAAGGCCACGAGGATGATCAGAGGACTGGAAGACCTGCCATATGAAGAAAGGCTGACAAAACTGGGTTTGTTCAGCCTGGGGAAGAGAAGGCTTGCAGGTGAGACCTTATTACCATGCACTAGTTCATAAAAGGTGGCTACTGATAAGATGGAGACTCACTTTTTACAAGAAGTCACATGGAAAAGACAAGGGCTAATGGGTACAAGTTACTCCTGGGGCCATTCAGATTGGACTCCAGAAGAAAATTTTTCACTGTGAGAACAATTAGACATTGGAATAATCTCCCAAGGGAAGTGGTGGATTCCTGTATATTGTACAGTTTTAAGACTCAGCTTGACAGGGTGCTGGGCCATCTCATTTAAATGATATATATATAGTTTGGGTTTTTTTTACCTTAAGAGATTGGACTAGATGATCCTTGAGGTCCCTTCCAACATGGTATTCTATGGTTCTATGATTCTATGATAATGGGAACTTCTTCATAAACTATAGCAGTCCCACCTCATATCATGAGCTTGAGAATCTGTCCTTGGCTATTTTTCTAGGCAGCTTTGGGGAAAAGGTCATAATTGGAGAGCCAAGTACATTGCCCAGAGAAAAAACAGGAAGTTAGTTATGGCATTTCAAAGAGAAATATTCAAGGCTCCTGCATATGAAAAATTAATAAGCTGACCAAACATTTGAAAGCTGAATAAATAACATTTCCCTAGCAAAAATAAAGCTGAATGATCCAAAACAAAATAAGGGCATCCAGCAAGGAGAAGGAAAAGATAAGCCGTTTTCCTCTCTAAATTTCCCCAGCCTTCATTCGAGGTCACAGTTCAAAGATGGCTGAGTTCATAAAGGACTTCAGCCCTTGAGTCTAACATTGATCACAGTGCATTTTCTTGGGAAACAGAAAGGAGGAAATGATGTTACACTCCAAGATAAGGTGACACATTAGAAAGCACTGGCCTTATCCTGCACCTGGATGCATGAGCTTTGTATTATTTCCCTGTACCCTCTGGACAGCATCACCCTCCACCTGCTGCAGTTGTGTGGGCAGCTTGCCCTTTCCAGCCACCTCCATAATATTCTGAGTGGCAATAAAAA
The DNA here is from genome assembly GCA_027560015.1 of Chloroceryle amazona. Classification (NCBI taxonomy): domain Eukaryota; kingdom Metazoa; phylum Chordata; class Aves; order Coraciiformes; family Cerylidae; genus Chloroceryle; species Chloroceryle amazona. The sequence continues at coordinate 124,570 of JANHFX010002385.1, forward strand.
TATACATGATTCCCACCTGCCAATGGGAAATTTTATCCATCCTTTATGAAACTAGCTCCACTGCTACCAACACCTCACAGCAGTCTCCCATTTTCTTCCTCATTCTTGAGTGAGTCCCACCTGACCTCTGCTTTAACTTAACCAACCAAATCAGTACTCTCTCCCACAGTTATGTTACCTATCAAGAGGTTTTCCACACAGGAAAGAAGTAAAATGCTCAGAGAATATGGAAAAACATGTCCCACATAAAGATTCAGGCAGACGCAAGTCCTGCCTTGGTGCTTGATTGGGTGGCACCTTTGGAGTTATTTATTCAGATTATTCTTTTAATTTAAATTACAATTGAATTTTTCAAATAACTGATCTTAACCTGAGCTTTTAAGACTTCAATGTTCATACTGAGTCAGGCCTGCCTATAAAAGCAGTGAATTGAATATTCTTATTAGGTTCTTAGGATGCTTTTTTCTCCTGACTTCAAACAGTGGCAACTTATTATGTGGCAGCTTCTCTCCTAAGCCCCTGAAAAAATCAGCCTTTTGTCAGTACATGGTACTGATGGCACACTCATTTTCCCCACAAAATTCCCTCATTTCAAAATATCAGCTTGACTCACAACTGCATTCTAGATCTAGAAGCTGCTTGTATGGACAGAGTAATGAATATATACACAATAGCAACAATTGATGAGTCATTCACAAATTTGCCATACATTAACTTCACAGCCAGACTCTGCTGGGGAACAGAAAGATGGTGCTTTAAAAGAGCTTTAGAAAAACTCAGGGGACATGCTGAACTTTCAGCTTGTTCACCAAACGGTGTAATTTGGCAATATCAACAATGTTCAGAAAACATCAGGTTAGCCCATTTAAGTTCTCAAGGTTTTCTTTACCATAGTCAGAAAATATCCAGTCCTACCCAGCCTTGCAAATAAAATAGTAGTTCAGATATGCTTATATAAAGCTACCTGCTAAATTACCACAAAAACTGCTTAAGTTTATCGAAGAAACTCTCAGCTTTATTGTGATGTCTCATAGAAACAGCACAAATTAATTTTCTTATTATGCCCTTTAAAAAAAACTTCTTCAGCCTTAGAAAGCAAGTTGAAACCACCAAAACTGAAATACAGCCTAGCAGACTGAACTGCCATACAAGTACCAGGCTCTGATAAAAATCTAAGTATCTGCCTGATTTTGGGAGACAATTATATTGGTTTAATCCTGACTTCCTCCAGTGCTTGTGTGTCTGAGTATGTGTGCACAAAAGGGAATATGATGGTATATTACTACCACTTCATTTTTAGCCCTTTATGCTAAAGATGTAATGTTAATGTAAAAACATTGCATAGAAAATGGACCCATTTATTTTCCTCACCAAATTTTGAGCTCAGTGCTCAGCTTCAACAAAATCTGTCCAAACAGTGGCAGACTTCAACGTTATCAGTTGCCAGACATGTGGCAACAGGGAGCTGGCTCTTCTGTGTTGCTGCAGACAACTCATAAATGCACTGGAAAATACAAATGCTGTTACTTACATCACCATTTCTCAGGTTGTTTTGTTTGGGGATGTTTGCAACTATTACTGCTTTCCACTCAAAAGACATTTTAACAAACTACCATCAGTTAATTTGGCCTGTGTTTCCAGAGCATAAATACAAAATCCAAAAGGATTTCCTTTGCCCCAGATATGGAGAATTGATAAAGGCAATTACTTAAAAAAGACTTATGTGTTTATTGTTGCTTCTTTCTTTTTCTGTCCCTGACACTTACCCATTGCAACTGAGCCTGATGTTTACCTAAGGGTGCACAAGTCACCAGTGTTCAAACCCACAAAAGATTCCAAGCAATGATCCTGTGACTGTGTTCATGCAGGTTATCTCACAGATGTCCTGACGAAAACCATAGGCGTGCCTTCTATCACAGCATTTTCACTTGGCAAGGTGGTGTTGGGTGATATGATACAGACCTTTTTTTCCAAAATTGTATTCATACATGTGGCTTCTACCAGCACAAAGATGGTTGCTCCCCACCGTATGAGGAAACAGACCAGGCATTGCCTCTTGGACCATGTTTTAAGGCACAAGAACAGGTCTCAGTCTTTTTTCTGCGGATCCCTTTTCACCCAGTGGAGCTGCTGCTATCTCTCTCTCACAGACTTTATTTATTGCCCTAAGATTAAAATAGCTCCCTAGAAATAAAGGTTTTTCTTCTGGAACAATTCAAATTAAGGTCCTGTGTTGGGGCATGTAATTATCCTACATGTGTCTGAAATCACAGAGAACCAATCAGATGCCTGTCTGTAATGGTATGGCATTTTCACAGCATATAATTTTCAGACGACACATATCAATATTATAATTGGGATATGGAAGCTGAGGGTACCTTTATTTACAAAGATTTAACTCAGAGAAGTGATCTATTTTCCCTTCTCCTTAGTAAATATTTTTCTCTCAAAACCAGCACTATATTATAATAACTGTATGTCTACATTTTGTGTTTAAGATGGATGGCCCATGGCTGTGAAAACTCTGCTTGCTACAGTAATTTCATTTGGTAAATTAATTCTAATTGTAGGCACATTTCCTGAAAAGCTTGTTGGATGGAAACTTTGTCAGGTTGAAATAACTTTGTGATTTAAATCAGAAAACATTCCAAACCTAAACACGCAAAATTTCTAGAAATATAATAAGATTACCTACTTAAAAAGACCAAAAAAAAAGACAAAAAAAAATAAAAAGGAAAAAAATAAAGGTAAAAGCCACAAAACTTGCAAAATAAGAATACATGCTGTTTTCAGGACCACACTGTTTCAAGACCCAATGAAGTTTTGTATCATGTTGATTTGTATCTTGTAATGGATTGACAGAGTGTGGAGCCTGTTTCCCTGCTATATTGATCAAGTTTGTCACAATAAGATTTTTGTTTTCTAGTAAAAATCTTCACTGGGGTCTTACATTTGGGTTGGACTTTTCTAGCTCCACTGCCAGCTGCTTAGTTTCATCAAATTTGTATCAGCATAATCATTTGTGACACTTCTGTTTTTCTTCCTTGAAAACTTTGGTTGGAATTGGCCAATGAATTTACAAGTTAAAAACCTGTAAGAGGAGCAGGACAGAGGCAAAAAGAGTTTTCTTTAGACAAAAGGTGACTAAGATAAATGCACACTAAGAATTCTGTTTTCAGAGTTGTTAGCACTCAGGTCATGTTATCCATTTGGTTTCAACGTAAAGACTTGTTATTTTTTTTTCTTGTGAAAAATGCCTTCTTAGATTCAAAAGCCTCTGGAGCACAATTTCAAGGAAAACACACAAGATGCTACAAAATGTTTGAGCTCATTATTATCACTAATATAGGTGTGAGACTGGTAGCAGTTGTGCACACCTTATATAGTAGCCACAGGCTTGCTCAGTGAGGAGGGAAGTTTTATTTCTGGATTTGTTCATGTCTTAGCGCTATGGAGTCTGAGATTGTTAATGTCAGCATCAACTGAAATCACATGTAGCTTTGGTATGATGAATAGTCATTTACTTGGAATGGGTTTAAAACAAAAACTGCCCAAGAATGCAAAAGTAATAAAAAGTAAGGATAAAAAGTAAAGATGAAAAGAATGTTTCTTTTTTTTTTTTTTCTTGGCAAACCAGCTATACTGAGATTTCCATGTGATTAAATACAGAGGGGTTTATAGGCTTGTCTTCATGTTTTCATTCCAGAACCTATGAAAACTACATGTGCAAAAGAAACTATAATAAATATGAAATTGGGGTTTCTTTTACTCAATGTCAGGATGATGCATTAGACACAATTCCAGACGAATCCATTATAGACTATTTCCTAAGTATTTTTTGCTTTGCAACTGTTCTGCTGATACTTTCATTGAAGTTTGCCCCTGACTTTTCTGCAATATGTGCCTTGCCTGAGGAGGTTTCAGCTCAGTCTTCTAGACTGACCTTACTGCTGTCTTTGCCACAATAAGCGCCTCTCACAGAGGAGACCATTTTTTCTTGTATGTTTCACTAAGAAAGTGCTGTGGCAAATTTCAGCTCAGTTGCCAGCCCAACTACTCACGATCAGAATCTCCTTCAACTTCCCCAGATTTGTTTTTTAATGTACTTGTATTTTTGATCTTTTTGTAAACATTGTTTTTGTTAACATTGTTTTTGTTGTTTTTTTTCTAAACTCAGATACTTGTCAAATGCTAAAGACAACATAAATTTGGGGATCCCCTGTCTTTCAGGAGCCAACAAGCACCAGTGATACCTGCTTACAGTCAGATGGTATTGGGGGGGAGTGTGAGTGCAGACAATCAGGTCTCTCCATTTCATGTCTACGCTTCAGCCCAAACATTGCGACATGAGGATGAGGGGAAAGCTCTGAGGTCAACAGTGTAAGCAGGGCAGATAGTTTGAGAGAACCAGGCCTCCACACCTCCTCCATTGCTCCAGTAACACCATCAAGTAGATGTTTGGGCTCAGTAAATGTACATCTCCTTTGCAGGTGGGTAACACCATGGAAACTTTGTCTAAACAAATGATTTAAGATTTAGCCTACACAGAACATCTCTCTATTCACAAATGCAACTGTTGCCTTTCAAGAAACAATGACTGGTTATAATGAAGTCAATGAGTGATCTCTGCTGGACATTGGGAAACGCATTTTGGCAAGATGTTTGGTTTGTTGAAGAATAAAGGTCATTCAAATCATGTCACAGAAGCGTGACTATAGCAGCAGGTCCCGTGTTAAAAATAAAAGTGCAAAACACTTTTGTGCAGTCTAAACACCCCTACCAATGTTCTTAAATAAAGCCTTGGATTTGTCTTTCAATTTCATGTAGCTTTTCACTTAGAAATGTTCATTTTCTTTTCTTTTTTTTTTTTTAATGTACTTGCAATAAAACCAAGACCTTCCAATTTAGTTTGATTTGAAGCTACTTTTGAAAAATTTTGAACATATTATTATGAAATTCCTAACTGTCAGTGAGCTGAAAAATAAGTTTCCAAACAGCTCTGATTCACTTGTTATTCTGCAAGTCTGGCTATTATAGATGTTTAAGATTTTTCCACTGGGAGTCTCTGATCACCTGAATGAAATGATCAATTGCTCTAATTTAGCTTTTAAACTGAACTGAATCAGATCCTCTATGATGTCTTCCTTGATGGGTTTTCAAAACCTAGCCTCGTAGAAAAGAGGAGGAAAGTATTTTAAATAAGAGGTGGCTGCAACACAGCAGGCCAGTTTCCTGACATTTAACATCACAATAGTGGAGTCACAGCTAATAACAAATTCAATTTATAAATCCATTAAAACAACAAAACAGACAGATTTGCTACATAAAAAGGAATGATTTTATCCCAGAAGAAAAGATGTTTATTTCAACAAGGCAGGGAAGAGAGTTGTTCTGGTGATTATTGTCCTTTTTGACTCCTCTGCTTATACAACACACAAGATTTGTAAATATTCTTTCTTTCAGCAGCTTTCTGGGAAAGTTTCTGCCCTCAACTGTTCTCATGAAAACCCGCTTAAAGCAGGAATTGAACCAACCATCTAATTCAAGGTAGTAGCTGACCCAGATGTGTTCAAGCAAAAGGATTTGGAGGCTCGGCAGTAATTTGAGCAAAACTGGGAATAAGTAGCAAAGGAGGACCACCACATTGCCATGGCCTTTGCGCTCCCCACTTGCCTTGCCCAAACCTGGGGGGGGGGGGGTCCAAGCTGCCAATGTCACAGGTTGCAATCAGTGCTGGATGCACACAGACCATACAGGTATCTTCTCACAAGATTTTATTTAAGGTGCCTAACGTGGTAGGGCATGTAAATATTTCTGTAATGCTAATAGAGGTACTGATAGCAAAACTGTTCCAACATTATTACAGCTAGAGATTTTGACTGCAGAGATTCTGTATTCAAAACATCACAGCAAGGAGTTTGAAGGCAAAAGCCTTGCCACACAAATTATAGGAATGAATGATGCAGACATCAGATAAGGTAATTATTCTTAATTAGATTTTGACACAGTCTTTGGGAGGCAGGCATTTAAGTAGCATAAAGAGATGTTCTTGTATCAAAATTCATAAAAATGGCAATTACTATGTTGAAAAGCCAAATATAGCAGTGTAGTGCTAAGAGAGATGATTCCACACAAGCAAGAGGTAAGGAGTCCTGAAGCCACCTCAGCTCTTTCCATCCCTGGGAAGCTTTTCATGAGGGCCACAAAGATGATCAGGGGGCTGAAGCACCTCTCCTATGAGGACAGGCTGAGGGAGCTGGGATTGTTCAGCCTGGAGAAGAGAAGGCCCCAGGGAGCCCTAATAGCCACCTTCCAGTACCTCAGGGGAGCTTATAAAAAGACTGGGGAGGGCCTGTTTACAAAGGCCTTTAGTGGAAGGACAAGGGGCAATGGTTTTAAATTAGAAAGGAGTGGATTTAGATTGGATGTAAGGAGGAAGTTCTTTACCATGAGAGTGGTGGAGCACTGAAACAGGTTGCCCAGGGAGGTGGTTGAGGCCCCATCCCTGGAGACATTCAAGGTG